>UNPT01000553.1:0-28053 GCA_900536445.1 Hymenoscyphus occultus
TAGCTGATTATTTCTGCAGATATATTGTTTTCTGTGAAGGACTACCGCCCCGAGCAATTGCGGTTATCCGGCGTAGAAAATCTTGCGTGAGAATATTAGGCACTTTCGTACGATGAGCTGGGTATTCCAAAGACTGGAGGGTTTCTTTGGCAATCTTCAGAATTAAAGAACGTATGTGCCTTAGAATGTGCCTTAGGAGCATACGATACAAGAGAGTGCGGTGTAAGGTGCGGGGTTATTGGTTAGACTTGATACGGAAAGGATCCCAGGCTTTGAGGTCATGTAACCCACGCGTCGAGCAGAAAAAGGAATCCTCATCGAAAGATCAGCACGGCGACCCAGAGCGGAGATGATTACGACGTTGCAACGTCACGCAGGCAGGAGAATAAACTTCCCAGCGTTGATCTCAGGGGTGTGAAGAATATCAGGCCCCAGCCATGCAAGAAGGCCGTTGACATGGACCAATGAAACTTTGCAGACGCCACGATTTGCCAGCCCACATGTCCCGGAAGCACAGATCACGCGCTTACATGACAGGGGTGATCCAAAATTGGGATCACCTCACATCTCTTAAGATTCGTTACACCAGCGAAGAACATGACATGGATGCTTTGGTCATCAAGTTAAAGGCATTTTTCAAAGAAGGGCCCTAACTGCACCAGGGTATTTTCAGCCAGGATTGGATTGCATTCGAGCCCACAATTTTGCATCAACCTCTAACTCAAAGGATGCGACTTTACCTTCTACCTTACGCCTCATTCTACTGATTCCCAAAAGGCATTTATCAGATCCGCCGCAGCTAAGCTAAATTCCGTTTTGTTTGTGATCTGGTATCCTCCTTCTCAAGTCTCCCGCTCCAGCTCTCTTCGCATCCGAGTGGCACAGACTGCCTGGTTTTACCAGCATTTTTGGCATATCGGACATACGTGTGAATGTGTGGAGTGAACTACTGCTTGCTGTGATGAATACTGAGTCAAACCGAACACTGCTATAAAGAGCGAACAACTAAGTAAGGAGGGAAGAGAGTTCCAGAGGAACAAGAGCCTATATACAGGATTCCTCGTAGCACGCACGTGACGTACGTGACGTGCTACACGTGATCTGACCCTAGTTCCTCTAATACTGTAATAGTACCCCCCCTCTTAAAGAAGGTCGTCCTCGACCGTGTGTCCATGATCAAGTTACTGTCTATATTATCATAATCGTCCCTTCTATCCTCCTAAGTTTTTAGCCATTCTATTAAGAGAGCTGGCGGGCTAGGTCGAGTTAGGTTATCTAAGTGGAAGTCTCTTACTGTGACGACACGCACAGCTTATGGACCGCGCACAAAGGCACGACTACGCCAGGTGTAGGTTTGGCACTGTGGAACTGTCTATTCGAAGATTCTAAGCTGAGGAGAAGAGGAGAGCTCGAGAGAGCTCGAGTCTAAGTACATGGTGTGGGTCGCTAAGCGACGCCACGTGATACAAGTGACACGTGATGGTCAGAACCGTCACATTACCCCCCCCTTTGAAAAAAAGCTTGCCCTCAAGCTTGTAGGCATCTCTGTATTGTCGTCCAATTCCTCATACGAATCCAATCCCTTCTCCCAAGCCTTAATCCAATCCTGTAGTCGACGCGGGGATCCTGGCTCTGTAGGATACTGCAAGTGGAAGCTTCTAAGTTTGTGTGGCGAGTACTTGAAGTCTGATGCCGGGTACCATTCTGGGTCCTCGTCATGTCCCACCCATTTAGCTCTATAATACAGTGTGTTTCTTATCTTTTTTACTGCAATTAGCTGTTCTACTTCCCACTCCTCGTCGTCTGTGATCTGTATTAGTGGCGGTGGCTCATTTGCTTGTCCTGGCAGAGGGTCGTCTGAGGCTTTTCGTAGGCGGTCTGCTGAGAATACAGGGTGTATTTTCATAGATGCTGGCAGCTTGACCTTATAGGAGTGTCCTACTTTTTGAATCACTTCGTATGGACCTGCCATTTGGTGGTCTAACTTATGGCTAGGGCGGTCTGTCTTCCAGTTCTTTGTAGATACCTAGACCTTATCCCCTACGTCGAAGTCTACTTCCCGTCTATGTGGGTCAATATCCCTTCGTTTCTTGTCTTGCGCTTCCTTCATGATTGTACGCGCTACTTCCCATGCTTCTTGTAGCCTCTGGACTACTCGCTGTGCTTCTTCCTGATTCAGCTTCTCCTTTACTGTAGCCGCGTCTGGCGTGTCCTAGTCAAAAGAGGTGCGAGGGGGGTAGGCATTAAGGAGCTCAAATGGCGAGATCCTAATGCTCTCGTGGGGTAGCGTCAGCTGGGCGTAGTCCATAATAGGCAGGAGTTCAGACCAGTTATCCTGATAGTAGTTGACAAACGGGCGTAGGCGCTGATCAAGATACTGATTCATAATCTCTGTCTGTCCGTCTGTTTGGGGGTGGAAAGCTGTAGAGAGTTTGATCTGGATCCCTAGTATACGACAGAACTCGTTCTAGAAATTAGAGATAAACTGAGGTCCTCGGTCAGACACAATTGTCTGTGGCGCTCCACGATGTCGATAGACATACGATATATAAAGCTGGGCCATGTCCTTAGCAGTCGTAGTCTTGTAACAAGGAACAGAGGTGCTTTGCTTGCTTAGACGATCTACCACTACAAATACTGCGTCGTACCCGTGTTTGTCTCTTGGCATTGACTTGAAATCCATACTAATATGCTGTCCAGGCCGGTCCGGGACTGGTAGCGGGTGTAGGAGTCCTGGCGTGCGGAGTCCTGGCGTGCGGTCTCGAGGAACGTGGGCTCGCCTACAAGGGTGACAGTTGCGGATATATTGTGCTACGTCCTGGGAAAGCCCTTTCCAGTAGTACTTCTGGCTAAGGATTCGAGCTGTCTTTGCTTTACCCGGGTGTGCTGAGGAGATCTGGTCGTGAGCTTCTCGAATTAGATCAGCTACTAGGGTGTCTTGTGTAGGAACTACTAGTCGTCCTTGGAAAAGGAGTAGTCCGTTGTCTAGCTGGAAGTCACCTGGCTTGTCCTCTGCTTGCTTTCGTAGAGCGACGAGTGATTCTGCTGTACGATTGGCTGTCAAGATTCGCTCTACTAATTGACTCGGCCCGCGCATCGCTTCGTCTAAGGGAGCGAGCTCTAGGCTATTGTTCTGTAGGATCGCTGGGTCAAGTTGTTCTGGCTGTAGCAAGGCCTTAGTACGGATAAATGCTTTAAGCTCGTCCTGAGGACCGACGTCTTGTTCTCTTCGTGATAAAGCATCTGCTTGCGTATTGTCCTTGCCTGCCTGGTACATGATCATAAAGGAATATTGAGAGAGTAATTCAGCCCACCTAGCCTGGCGGCTAGTAAGCTGCTTAGTAGTCATGAAATACTCAAGTGCTTTGTGATCTGTGTACACCTTGAACCGGGAAGGCGTGCTTTGCAGTTCAGGACGCCAGTGGCTTAGGGAGCGTACAATAGCTAGCATTTCCTTGTCGTGGATCTCGTAATTGCATTCGGCGGGAGCCATGGTCTTTGAAAAGTAACCCACAGGATGCCATTCACCGTCAGGGTGTAGTTGAGAGAGGATACCAGCTACCACTCCATCAGATACGTCTGTTTCTAGCTTGCATTCTAGCGTAGGATCGTAGTGTCGTAGAAGAGGGGATGAGACGAGACGTCGCTTAAGTTCCTGGAAGGCTTGTATACAGGAGTCGTCAAACACAAAGCGCGTCGATGCTTTAGTTAGGTGTGTGAGTGGCTTAGCGATTATTCCGTAGTCACGAATAAACGTCGATAGAAGTTGCAAAAACCAAGGAAAGACTGGACTCTTTTGACCGTACTCGGCTCCTGTTGTCCAACCAAGGAAAGACTGGACTCTTTTGACCGTACTCGGCTCCTGTTGTCCAACCACGTAGGAAGCTAATCAAGGAGACTAAACCAGAGCAGGAATCTGCCGGGGCAGAGAAGCAAGAACTGAGTACCGCTATGTTATCGGTCTTTACAGAGAAGAGACCAACTATCTGCTTTGTATGCTTAGGGGAGGAAGATTTGCCATTCGAGAAGCGCGTGTATGTCTTTGCTAGTCCGGGAGACCTTACTAAGCACTTTAAGCGGAAACATTTGTCTAATTTAAGAGAAGGTGATAAGGTTGGGTGTAAACTTTGTCAAATGTCCTTGCGACACAAAATGCATCTCCAGAATCACGCAGCGATGATTCACGGGACAGTTTCTTAACTATCTATCAAATTTAAATTGATTTTAAGGATTTTATTTAATGACAGCCCTCTTATTTCGTGAAATATCTCTTCCAGACTCTGTATGTCTAAAGAAAACGTGCCCTAAAAGTGAAGTAGAAGTAGAGTAAAAGTATCTACTTCTGTAACATCTTCCCTATCCCTTCTAGACACGAGAGTTGAAAAAAAAACCCGTGCACTCGAAGTGGATATAAATGGATACGATAACTAGGTCAAATTGTCAAGGCTTAAATGCTTGGAATGTGACCTGGTTAGCTATGACTTAGATTTGACATCTGGAAGGGATAAAACAAAGTCGATTACGCTGTAATTGTTTTCTAAAAACCCTTCTCTTAAGCCCTTGTACTATAGGTAAGGTCTTATTACTTGTGATCTCGTCATGCATTATAGATATGAAGAACAGGCAAATACAGGCAAGAAACGGCTCTAGATCTGCTCTAAGATTCCTAAACTCCTAAAATCTACTAGTACCATAATTCTGACCTTGGGATTCTAAGTACACCTAGAGGCCGTGTATCATGGTGCCCACTCCTTAACATCTTTTTCGCTGCCCTGCTTGTTTCTAAAGCCAAATCCCGTCCCATGGCCAACATCAAAGCCTTACGTGCCTCCTCGCCTGCCCAATGCCCAGCTGGAGGCCGGGCTTTAAGATTCGTCAAATTCTGAGAACCACTCGTTAACTGCTCCCCTTCCGAATCGTCCGACAGATGTGGTGCTTCCCTAGACTAGGAGTTCACCAGAGACAGCTTCAATCCGCGGCATTGTAGGCAGATCACTGACCAGTTGAGAAGGGGTGATCCGATTCCGTGGGTCGATAATAAGCATTTGGCGGAGGGGAGAAAGAGCATCCGGTATCCTCTCTACAATTCGCTTGACGTGACTAACCCAATCGAGCATCTTTTTCTGCGCTTTGGTTCCCTCTTTATAAGTATCTGTAATTCGCCATTTGCCATCCGGTAGCGGGACGAGACCAAGAACAAACAGCATAGTAATACCTAAAGCCCAAACGTCGGCAGCGCGACCCAGTTCACCACCAAATACATACTCTGGTGGTATATAGCTAGGCGTTCCTCCACTATACAAAACATTTGAATGGGCATTATGTTGAAGAGAGAATCCAAAGTCGCATATCTTAGCTTGACAGTCTTGGCCGAGGAGTATGTTTTGAGGTTTGATATCAAGATGTAGGATATTTTTAGCATGGACATACTTTAAACCACTGCTAACATCTACCCACACTTTATACTGTGTATCTTCCGACAGTTTCGACATTTTATTCCCATCAACGAACGTAGAGAGGTCTGGTCCTACATATTCTAGTTCCAAGCGCAAGTCCGAGGCATCGTAACTGACAAGCCGTGTAATAGAAGGCTAATAGCGTTAGGTCAGATAGCAAGTTAGCATTTCTCACTCTACTTACATGATTCAAACGCGTCAATATCTCCAACTCATTTCTCCAGTTCCGGGAGGAATCCCTAAGTCTAGGTCCCCGGCATATCTTAATCGCGACAATGGTATTCTTGCGAGTGGCCTTATAGACTAGCGTTCGAGATGTTTTGAAAATGATCTCGCGCTGGGCAGGATATGTTTGCATGGAAGCAGAGAATGTTCGTGACCTGGAACTTTGTAATCCAATACTAACTATATCTGTTCTTCGACCTGCCCCGATCTTTTTCCTTTTCGAGCCTTCCTTTGTTGCAGAGATACGTGATGGTGGTAGAACATTCTCTTTCTTGTATAATGCATTACTGACTGTCTTGCTTGAATACTTTATAGGTGTCGGGGGAGGAGAGATGAGCGACCAACTTTGTTGTGTTTCCTTGGGGGGTTGTGATACAACCTTGATCTGGAAATTCAACCCTTTACCAAATGAGAGCTCCCAACTGCCACGCCCAAGCCTGGTTTCTTGAAATGGGAGAATATTATCGTCCTCTCGAGGTATTGTAAGAGATCTGAAGATAAATGTCGATGTTGAACTGTTGTACAAGATCAAGGCGTCGTGGTCGGGGTCTGGATACAATTGAACGTGCACAAGGTTGATATAGCACAGATCTTGGCCCGGGGAATCGCTGTCAATGTGCTCAAGGGCGACATCGTTGTCCAATGATGCCCCTAGTGTGAACTTCTCTTTCTCTCGCGACTGCTTGAAAAGAATGGCATTTTGAGCTTGATTGCGTATAGCATTGTGAGCTCCATCTTCACAAGGCGAAAGGTGACGTGCAGAATTCGTAATCGGCCAAATTACCCCTCCATTGCCCTGCAAGCGGAGAGAGTGGACTGCGGACTCTGACTTAGGGAAAATGATGGCTCGAATGGATTCGTCGAAGCTGGCCAAATCCACCTCATCGACGGTTTCTAGACCGTTGTTAGTTCTGATGCTAGGAGGCATGAGTAAAGGTGTTTCTGGCTTACAGGCAGATTGGAGGACACAGGGATGCTCATATAATAATCTCCTTGTGTATGCGAACTGCAGAAATCCTAAGTCAGTTACCATCCCCTAAAGGTCGCATATGTACGTCTGGCGTTAAGCGGCCGGCGTTAAGCAATAATGCCTCGGCGCGCTACAGGGCTTGGTCTGAGCTGCTCTACACCACTTATCCTTGAGTACCAAGACTAAAAAGTGGATACTTCAAATACCTAACGCTAGATGTACATATGCGATCTTGAGAGGATAAGTCGTGTGGTGTCGTGCATATATCCGTGTTTTATTGTAGAGCTCTCCTAGCCAACTATTCTGCCAAGTCGTGAGTGAAATCCTAGGCCTACATCTCCTACCTATTTGAGCTTAGCGTAGCGCTGAGCCACAACAATTGCCTGCCAGTGGCTACTTTTCATTCAACAGTACCTCAACCCAATATTCGTAACTCGTATGGTTTTTCTCGCATCCCATCCACGTCTCACTTTAAATCAAACAACGACCACCTGAGCTCCCTCAGCCCTTCCAGGTTGATATTCCCCTGCCTACCCTAAAAACGTACATCTCCCTAATAGACATTGAACAGATGATGGACCTTCCTCTCAGCCCTTCCTTATCCGAACCCTCAACTGCTCCTGACGAAACTCAGGCGCCTATTCCTTCGATCCGAGAAAGTTTGCCTGGATATGGCATTTCTATAGAGACCGCAGAGAAGTGGAAGTGCCAATACAATCGCCAGGAGGTTCGAGTAATGCGCGACGAAGACTTCTGGAAACTTGTCGCAGAAATCGCCAAAGAGTCCAACCCAGCGGATGTTCAATCAAGGCTTAAGAGCTCTATCGACCAGAAAAGTACTCGTCTCCGCCAGGACTTTGAAGACGCATCTTATGAGGTTGTATTGGCTGGCCATCGACTTTCCCTGACCAATGACAAGAAATTCGCTTTTACATCAAGCCTAAGCCAGGACACCATTATTCACAATATCCACGCTTTCATGGCATATTGTCTCCCGCATTTAATCGAGCTTGCTCAGACATCAAAAGCAAAACCTCGTAAAGAGAAGAAGGCGAGTCCTCAGAAACGTAAACCAAAAGCCCCAAAACAAAACAAGAGTCTCGAGCATAAACACCCTCCACGATCTTCTGGTACTGGGTGCGATGGCCTACGACGGAGCCTTCGCATTGCAAAACGTCAAGGGATAGCGCCAGTCTAGTAAGTTTACAAAATCAATGCAACTCGTCAGTATATTAAAGCTTAGTCGATAGATTAGAATAACACATAACCTTTACGAAATCCTTTCCACGCACATAAACGCCGATTATTATCTTTCACTTTCACAACACCTTTTGAAGTGATGATTCAGACCGGCTACTCATTAGCACGAGCACAATCAACCACACTGCTGAACAGCCCAAATCCATCATCACCTAGCTACAATTTTCCTAGGGATGGCAACTCTGCGACATTAAGGACAAAAGCACTAGAACCTGGCAGCATTCAGGAAAAGCATGGCATCACAAGAAGCCATGCTCATGGCAGGGAAAAGGCTTAACTCCGAGTGGTCGTATCTAGAAGACCGGACTTTGTCTGGAGCCAACAAAGAAGTCAAATTTACGGACGAGGACAACGCATGCCTGCTTAAACAAAAAGGGGAGGATCTATCTTGGAATGAGATTGTAGGATATTTCCTCGAGAGGAATCAGGGAATTTTGTAGGCGCACCACAGCGCGAAATTGAAGCTTCGATCGGACGCGCCGAAAAGGTCGCATACAAAGTAAACTCCAAAGGTCGGAAGGTACTCGGTGGAGGAATGAAGAGAGGCGCAAGGACTGTGGATCAGAGAGTTCTAGGGGAGCCTAATAATTTATAGTAACCTTATTGTAGTCATTTACTTCTAGAACCTTCTAGAATAAGCTCGTGGCTACTAATGTCATCCACGTAATCAATTAGTCACGCGACGCGTAGAGATGAATGAAATAGCCATTTAAGCGTTATAGTACTATAGGTAGAGAGCAACTTCGTCTACGTCATAGACAAGGTACGCGACACACATTATAAGGATGACATACAGCAACTATTTGCAGTTAGTCAGATTGGAAGTAGACGGGTGAGACCCATGGACCAGTCATTGTTTTAAACCCTCGGTTACTTAAATCCGAATTGCTTCAAGTCTGGGAAGTTACGAATACAAGATTCGAATCCATATCAGTATATCGTTAATGGTTCTTTCAAGAAAGAGGATGCTTCGGTGGGGTCGATAGCAATAATGGCACAGTAAATATATCACAACTGATGCTTGTTTGAGAGAGGGAAACCAACGATTTAAAAACTCCCAACAAGGAAATCCATAACGTAATATAGACCATACAAAGAAAGGGGTTCTTCCCAAGACCATTAACCAAATATAGGCGGCCCCACATCCCTTATTCCATCAAGGAGGATTGTACCAAATCGGTTCATTGCTTCCATCGTCGAAGTGCTTATAATTCCCCACAGCAGCATCCCATATCCAATATTCGGAAGCATCCCTCTCTGCCTTCTTTTTCGCTTGGTCTAGAAGAGCCTGTGTTGTAGAATCGAGGGTTTGGCATTCCGTAATGAACAGACTCGGGCTTTGTTCTGGCGGTTGGTAATTCCAAGGCTGTGGCTCGTCCTGGAGTGGTTGACTGAGCCAGCGATTGCACGAGAGATTGGTTAATTGACGGTAGGGAAGGCTTCCTTCTAGCTGTAACCTCGAAAAAGGTTGTGGGCTGATTGTTGTGTAGGAATTTTCCGATACAGAAGTATTTGTGGAAGTAGTGGTGTACCGATATTCATAATTCGAAGACGTGTAAGAGTCCTCCGAAGAAGAAAAGTTTCCGAAATGAGGGGAGTCCAACGGGGTTCGGGGAACTTCAGATGTTGCATGTGATGCCGAATCATGAGAGCTATTATCGTAGGGATCAAGAGCATCGTCTATTTCCGAATGGGTAGAGAAAATGCAATGCAACTCTTGTTCGAGCTCTGCGAGTGTTAGATTCTTCTTCCCCATGGCACCAAATGAAGCAGGGACTCCTTTTAATGGCAGCAAAGTCCGATCTTTTATGCCTTCCCGGAAGCTCGTTGCAGCTTGATCAGAAATTCCAGTATTTGTGTTCGTTGAACTCGAATTCATACGGCGTATGGAAGAAGATGATGAAAGACTACGCGGTATCTGAGCTTGGGCTCGGAATCCACAACCAAAAAGTAGTTTGAAGCGAGCTTTGGGCTCAACCAAAAATGTTCCCTCTTCAGAATTTTGCCCCAGTTTCCCGCAACTCTAGCGTATCGTTACAAAATTTGTGCTACTATTCCCACGGGGCTTAATCCTAGTTCTCGTTATCGAATATCTTTTATTATTCTTCGAGAGGTAATCGACACAGCCTTGAGACACCCAATTTTCTTGACTCCAGTAATCGCACAACGCTATGATGGGCACTCCGTGCCTCAACGTAGTTCCAGCTATTTGGTCGATTTCGACGATTACCGCATATATGCTCTAAAGGAAAAGTTAGACCTTCGGGTTTGAAGCGTCAAGGAGCTTATGTAACTTGCTTCGTCCCCCAAAAACGATTCTGCCTTGTATGAAGAGGTTCGCCCCTCGTAATGAACGAAGGGCGCATTCTGGAAAGTCATTCATGAGACCAGGGAAATATTCTGGCGGTTCAAATAAAGAGCCACGAGGCTATCGATAGGACAAGGGACAATCCTCGTTTTGGGAAAAGACGGAGTTCTTGAGGCTCACAGCTATATATGAGCATGGCACAAGGCTTCTTGGGAGGTTGAAGATGGCAATCACTGTTGTTTTTGAGGCCACGGATTACCCCGAAGGAGTGGGATCAGGGGGGAAAATACCACGCTTATTGGTTGGGGGCGTCGGCCAACATAAGGCTCAGCAACTATTCTTTTTGTAAGCGCCAAGAATGGAGAGGTGGTCCGTGCTCTAAACTTCCGAAACGAAGCGACTATATAAGCTAGAGTCACGTGTCGATTTTCCAATCTTAAGTTTACCCAAACACTCAGGGGTGTAGCTTTTAGCACGCTATTCCAAAAACGGTTCGCTACCTCGGCAAAAGTACTGATCTGCGTAGCGAGTTCAGAGTAATCTATATAGTATAGCCGCCACAAGGCTTGAAAATAATTTCAAGTATAGTATTTAATATACATAATTTAGGTGACATCCTATATAGAAAGTAGAAGTAAGAGAAGTACTAGGGTGGAGGCTTAAGAAAGGAACTATATTATAGACTTTAAGTATTAGCATGCTATAAATCAAGCTAAGAAAAGCTTATATTATTATTTTTCTTAGTAAACGGTTTCAATGTGTTTAGAATTGACAATAGAACATAGCTAGTATAAAATATATAGGAGTCGCTAATATTCTTGTAGCTTTTTTTTAGTTTAAAGGAGAAGTACCCACAAAATTTCTCGGCACGGGTGGTTTCTCGTTACGCATGGATGGACGTTACATATCTTAGTTAGAGGATATTAAGGTTTATACCTCTCGAGGGGTTAACCAGATGTCAGCTATAATAAAAATAGCGAAGAAGTACTTAGACACGGTATATAAAGATTACAAAAGAGGTAGAAATATTATAGAAGTTATAAAAAAAGGAGGTCCGGCCTTACTGTTCGTAGGTAGACAAACATTATCTTCTACGTAAGTTACCTTACGATATTTTACTAAAAATGTCTAATATTATATTTATAGGTAGGAGACTAAAATAAATATAGGTAACATTAACCAGGTCTTTCGTAGATTACTTAGCTAGGTACTAGGTATTAGTTAGAGATGGCGATAGAGGGGTATGAAACTGACGAGGAGCTTAGAAAGGATTTCGAGAAGGAATGTTATTACTCTTTTAGTACCTATGAGTAAAGCTATTATTTTGTGTTATATGTCTACACTAACATGTCCCTTGCTTACGTATTATACTATTAATATTTAACGATAGCCTATAATCTACCAGTTAAATACATTTAATGGCAGCCTTATGTCTTCTTATAGCTTAGACTATATATGTTAAAGTAAGATTGTATTTTAATAGTATACAACCTTCGTTACTCTTTTAAGGTCTTTACAAGCTTACTATAAATCACTTCCTAGGAACCTTTTTTTCTAGCCTTCTAGAGTTAAAAAGGTTTAACTCTTGCTATAGTACTTTTACCTCTTATTAAGAAAGAAATTTGATCTTCTTTATTTATAGTAAATCGTACTCGCAATAGCAGCTAACTGTAGTACTCGCGGCGTACGAAGGATACGCTCGAACGTTCCAGTGCACATCTCTAACGAATAATCCTGTATACTTTACTTTGTTTTTGCCATCCGACGAGATGGATCAAGGACTTCTCTCTAGTCCTGAACATAACACTTCCTCTATCACACAACATAACCCCACGAATAGCCCTTTTCAGCACGGCGAATTGTCATCTGCGTCTAGCGAGGAAGAAAAACGTGATGAGGAGTTGAAGACCAATGTTCAGACGACAGGATCAGATTCGACCCTCCAGGTTATACGCGAAAAGAACATTCAAAGGAAACACAAGAATACGAAGCGCTCTCTCAGTACGCGTACGCCAGAGCACGTTTGTATACCATGTCGCTTGTCCTGGATATTTTTCGCGAAGTACGTGCGCCATATGAATGAGGAGCATGAGGTAGAAATTGTACACAAGCTGCTCCCTTGTCCTTATTGCTCATCGACCTATCCATCAAAGAGCTCTCTTCGCCAGCATTTAAAAAGGTACCATTTTGAGGAGCAACTACACACCCCAAGTACGCAAAAGCACTTTTGTATACCATGTAAAATATCCTGGACAGCTACATGGCGTTACGTGGACCATATGAAAAAAGAGCACCAGACAGAAATTATCCCTTGTCCTCATTGCTCAATCACCATTCAAAACTTGAACTCTCTTAATAGCCATGTACGTGAGCAACATACGGGCATAAATGCATGCTAAAGTACACCAAATTACTCTTGCATACCATGTGGCATGTCCTGGGTACGTATACCGAAGTACTTGAGTCTTTCATGTGAACACTATTTTCCGAATAGAGGGACGGGAATATTGGGCGTTTCTCAAGAAACTTGTCCAGAGCAGATCTTAGTTCAAGGAGAGAAGGCAATGTTAGCTAGCATAGATGACTAAGAAACCATTCTACTTTGGCACCGTGCTCTTAAAGCGATACGTGTATTCTTACTCTTTTATGTAGTTCTCTATCACTACTTGTTGGCTTCGGAGTATATAAAAATTAAGTCTTTATAAGCGTTCATAGTGAAGTGAGGTGAGGGCGATTCTAGCCAATCAGCATTTAATTAGTTTTCGATTTATTTTATTTTATTAGGATTATTATTGAGAAGTGAGCTCACATAGTGAATGCGCTAGCATGTGATAGGTGGCCCGAGCGAAGGAAACTGTATTTAGTACAAGAGTTCTCTGACTCTCTTTCCTAGAAAGTTCGATACGAATACCAACTTCCGTGACCACCCAGATAAATAGGTTATGAGCCTGGTTGCGGGGCATTGAACTCTTGATTCTTTGGAGGGCGTATGAGACGCTTCTGCAACAATTGCAGCTATTTCGGAGGGCGTACGAGACGCTTTACTTTCTGTACTTGAGGTACAATTCACGCTCGAGGCGTATCAACAAACAATCACAACAACAACAACACCCGTAGTAGCCCACACACTAACACAAAGCTAGACGACGATTTACAACACTTAATCTCTAGTATCAGAGGATTAAGAATCACAAATCCTACGAAATCGACAGCCACCCTCCCTCCCACATCTTCCTTTTATTCACCAATGGCTGGCGATGACAATGAAGTCAAGGCTTTAGGCCTCAAGACTTTGACCAAGAATAATCAGCGAGCATAGTTTCAGCATATGAAGGTTGTTTTGAGCGGCAAGGACGTCTGGTTTGTTACTGAGGAGACCTTGGATTAATTTGCTGGTAAGATTGATCCGGTTATAAAGGCCCTGTTCAAGCCAGTTAAGTATGATGGAGAAAAGAAGAGAGAATATAACCGCGCAAACAACAAGGCATTTTTGATTGTCTTCAATAGAGAGAGCTTGTCGTTAGATGACAAGAATACCATTGATAAGTTCCCGTAATTCTATGATTTCTGGCGTAACCTTAAGGACGTTTATACGCAGGTAGACAAGAATGCGGCCGCACTTTATGCTAGTAAGATTACTTCTTTCAAGAAGGCTGAGGATGAAACTATTCGCGCTGCCTGGCAGAGATTGAAGGAGCTCCGCTCGAGACTTCTTTCTGCTAATACTACAATGGGTGCCGCTTATGGTGACGAGGTGCTTTACTTACAACTGGCTAGAGCTGTTTCTGAGTTTCCTGCTTATCAGAACTATATCGACATTCTCGAAGATAACGAAGACGCTACTATCTAGGACAAGATCTGTAAGTTATCTGCCAAGGAGACTGTTCTCGCCGGAGAAGTCGAAGAAGAAGATGCTGTTGCTTTGTATGCAAGAGGTGGCGGACGAGGACGAGGCGGATTTGGTGGAAACCGAAGAGGACGAAACAAGGATCCAAAGTCGCAACAATCAGGTCGTAAATACGGCTCCGATCCTGAGGATACTGATGACGATACCAACATGTGCAAGCTGTGCGGGGATCCTGGACATTACTTTATCAACTGCAAGTACCGTTCTTGGGCTTATAAGAAGACGGTTGAATACAAGAATTCTCGACGTCGTCGCCGTGCGGAGTAAGTCAAGAAAGGCAAGTCTTCTGCTTATATTGCAGACGAAGACGAGTCTTCTCCAGTCAATTCTGAGGAGGATACTACTGTTGTTGCTAGTGATTTTGACGAGACAGCTGCCTTTACTAAGGAACTTTTTGACGGAATCCGATCAGGTACGCTACCACAATCGTGTTTTCTCTGGCCTGCCGATACAGGTGCCTCAAGCCACATGTCTGACCAAAAGTCGTTGTTTAGGACTCTGATTCGTATACCACGTCGACGTATTAAAGTCGGGGGAGGATGCTTATATACAGACTTTAAAGGCGAAGCAATACTGGTATGCAAGGATGGTTCTTCAATGGTTTTAGAGGATATGTTATATATACCTAGGCTAGGGATTAATTTACTTTCTAGAAGGATACTTTGCTAAACAACTAGACTTCAGGGTAGATTCGATCAGTCAAGTATATACTTCAAATTCAAGGGAGATCCTACAAAGATGTTGCAGTGTCAGATGCAGGGAGGCTTGTACGTTGTGACGCATATTTCACGAGATATTGATTCTATGCTTACTATGCCAAGTTAGAGAGAGAAAGCTCTTGTTACTTTAGACTCTGGATTGACTAAGGAACAAGAACTAATATATCGGCTTTGGCATCGTCGTTTGATACATCTTAGACCTGCTAAGATTACAAATCTACACAAAGTAACAACGCTAGGAAAACCTATTGCTGTTCCAAGGAATAGTATTATATGCGAGGTTTATGCGCTGACTCGACTGACGAACTTGGTTCCAAAGCAACTCTCACCTCATCAACTGAGCGTATTAGCGTTGATACAGACCGATATTGCGGGACCGTTTCTAGTGTCGATTCGAGGGAACAAACTTTTACTTACAGCTGTGGATAGTTATTCACGAAAGACTTAGAAGATTCCTTTAAAGGCTAAGTCTGAGGCTATTCCTAAGCTTTTAGAATGGAAGAAGCAAGTGGAATTGGAGACAGGGGTGAAAGTTAAGGCAGTGCGTTCGGATAATGCTCCGGAGTTAATCAAGGCTGTACTTAGTTAGAATGATGGCACAAAAGGCGAATTAACTACAACTTCGTCATCACATCAGAATAGGACAGCGGAACGGGATATTCGGACTGTTAAAGCAGATATCCGTTCAATACTTAAGGAAGCAGATCTGCCACTGGAGTTTTGGGATGAGGCTGCTGAATATGATGCTCATGTGCGGAATAGGACTGCTACTGGTCCTGTCCTTGAAGGCCATGTAGTATCTCCGGATGAGGCGTTTTATGGAAAGCCACCGTCGATTGATCATCTTGCGGTGTTTGGATCGAAGTATTATTATTATGCAAATCCGAAGGACGACCAGCCTACGGGACGACATGATAAGCTAGTTAATCCTGGGAGACTTGGTGTATTTCTAGGGTTCTCGGATCATACGGCGCGACATGTCAAGGTTTATTCCCCAGAGCGAGGATATACAATTCGATCGAGCCGGGTTAGAATTGACGAGAATACAAAGGGATGAACTGTGGATTTGAGATTGAGGGGAGTCCGGGAACAAGGTACGGCGAATGTTATTCCGGATCGTAAGCCTCGTGGACGACCAAGAATCCATGGAATATCTGAAGTATCGAGTATGCCAGTTATAAAGGAAGCACCGACGGAGGCACTAGTTGAGGAAAACACACCTGTTGCAAAGGATATATCTACTGATGGGAGTCAGAGTGTGTCCGTGCCAATTTCTTCGATTTCGCAATTACGAGTACACCCGTTGATTGCTTCTTCGCAAACTACTTCGCCATATGCGGCGCCACAATCCCAGGTTGTACCTGTTGTACAACTACCTACGATTGCACCACCACCGCCTGTTCAGATTCCATTCGTGCCACCCCCTCCACGAAATCTGAAGCGATCGCGAGATATTCAGGATATGGGCGATGATGATCATCATTCTAAGATTATCAAAGCAATGCTAGCTATGATAATAGACAAGGCAGATACAGACGATTGCGCTATGGTAGCTATTCCACAGTCACTACCACACTTCGGATCTTCTTCTCAGAAGAAGCTTTTGGATGATTTTGTGGCTTTACTTGCTAAAGAGGCAATGTTAGAAATGCCCGAGGATTTAGCATATACTGCTAAAGTTAAGTTTGGAATTAGTATTCCGCGGACATATAAGGAGGCTATTACGAGCATCCACAAGGATAAGTGGGTAGACGCAATTAAGGAGGAGATACGTGCCTTGGTTGCGAATGGCACATGGAAAGAGTGCCTTTTACCTGTTGGAGCGAATTCGATATCAACAAAGTGGGTTTTTGATATTAAGGGGGATAAGTTAACAGGGGAGATTAAGCGGTTCAAGGCTAGGCTTGTTGCTCGCGGCTTTACGCAGATCTATGGACAAGACTTTGACGAGACTTTTGCACCAACAATACGCTCGGATACACTGCGTTTGGTGCTTGCGCTTGTCGCAATGCTGGATTTGGAGCTAGTTTCTTTTGATATTAGCAATGCTTTTACGGAGTCCGAACTTCAGGAGGAGGCGTATCTTCAGCCACCAGAGGGTGTTGAAGTAGCGAAGGGACAGGTCTTGAAGGCGTTACAGAGTCTGTACGGATTGAAGCAAGCCGCTCGTGATTGGAATCTTTTGCTCCGGTCTGAGCTTAAGAAATGGGGTTTTCTACAATGTAAAGCGGATCCATGTTTATACCTACATCCTAAGTATCACATCTAGCTCATGGTATACGTAGATAATATACAAGCCGTAGCGCCGAAGATAGCTGCTGTTAATTAGTTTAATAGACAACTGTGTAGGAGATTCAAGACTAAAAGACTGGGGGAGACTTCAAAGATTCTTAGAATGAGAGTTGTTTGTGATAGAGCTACGCGCTCGATCACTTTGGATCAGGAGGAGTATATCCAAGGTGTTTTGGATAGATTTGGTATGGAGCAAGGGAAGCATTATCCACGTAAAGTTCCGGCAGTCAATTACGATAACTTACGACCAACTCAGTCAGGAGACGATGTCGTGCGAATTGAGGATTATCAGTGGGCGGTTGGAAGCCTTATGCATGCGATGGTCTGGACAAGACCTGATCTTGCGTTTATTCTGGGAAGATTATCTCAAAATATGTCAAATCCTACTGATCGCCACCCATCAGGGAGTCAAGGACGTTATGCGATATCTCGCTTCGTCTGTTAAACAAAAGATCCGTTTTGGCCCTGGGGGTAGTACAACGTTGCAAGTGTTTGTGCCACAACACGAGAGAGGCAATCTCAAGGTGTTTACAGATGCTGATTGGGCAGGAGATAAATCAGACAGAAAGAGTGTTTCTGGTAGGGTTGCGATGTTTTATGGTGGACCAATATCCTGGGCGAGTAAGAAACAAAAGGCTGTCTTAACTTCAAGCGCCGAGTCTGAATATATCGCTACAGCGATGTTTGTTAAGCAAGGAATTTGGCTGGCTGAATTACTAAAGTTTTTGGGGATGCAAAGGTATATTAGAAGTGGACTACATCCAGCAGTACGTCTGTTTGGAGACAATCAGGGAGCGATTGCTTTGACTAAGAATGCTCAACTCAACGAGCGTTCGAAGCATATTGATACCTGTTACCACTTTATTAGGGATTTGGTTGAGAAGAGGAGAGTCCAGATTGACTATATTAGCACCGCTAATATGCCGGCTGACGGTATGACAAAACCACTTCAACGCACGGCGTTTGAGCGGTTCAAGGAGCTTCTTGGTTTGATTAGTGGTATATGATCTCTGGGGGGCTATTTGAGAGTTCATATTTGATGGGAGCTTGTGCGAGAGCTGAGGTTATGGATATGAGAGCTCATATTCTTGTGAGAGTTTATATTAGCTTTTAGCTACATATAACCTCTGGGGGAGTATTGAGAAGTGAGCTCACATAGTGAATGCGCTAGCATGTGATAGGTGGCCCGAGCGTAGGAAACTGTATTTAGTACGAGAGTTCTCTGACTCTCTTTCCTAGAAAGTTCAATACGAATGCCAACTTCCGTGACCACCCAGATAAATACGATGGCCGTTTTTTTTAGGTAGGGGAGCTTGGGTTGGAGTTAATGTAGTGTACCGTTTGGTGCCTTGGTGCGAGCTGTGGAGTTCGCTGAGTAACGGAGCTGAGCAACAGAGAACCCCATAGCTCTTAGGATGGCTTGTTTCTTGCCGCTCTTTAGATGGAGCTAAGCAATGAATTAACCCTAACCCTAAGCTTAGTGAAGTGGCGCGCAAAGCAACAGTTACCCTTGGAATCCAAAAGTTCCAATCTGACTAAGCAAATTAGCTTTGTATCATTTGCTGCCTGAAATGCTAGGATAAGAAAATGACAGCATGCCAGAGAATGCAATTGAGTCTTGATACCTTCTGAGCGCCGCTGCCTTTTGACACAAAAACAGACCACAAAACCCCCTATGGAATCCGCCATCTCCCCCGTAGAGTCCGCGAAAAAGACTCTCTTTAATCGTGGCTTCCTGGACCCCAAAGACCAAAGTGTTGGGGATGTTGGGGATGGTATCCAGGAAGAAGAAAAGAAGGGCTTCGAGTCTTTCTTTTCCTCGGAAGATGGCCTGAAATTTTGCCAGAAATACGTCCTCAATACAGTAAGTATAACGAAACATTTATGGTATCTATCTAATGCCTTTTAGCACATCCTATCTATCGTAGAATCCTTCTTCGGCGACGAGACCTGCATTCTCGCACACGGCCTGAGATACATGGCATACCCGGGCCATATCGTATGCTTCAGGAAGGGTGGTCTAATGGCTGGACGGCGGGTGTTAGCAATTCATCTGCTGGCTAAAGGATCGCGAGTTAGCTATTGGGGCGGCTCGCACAACAAGTTCTTGCCTACTACACATGGAGAGAGGTTCTTGTACGAAATTTCTCAATCTGTACTAGATGGTGAGGGCTGCCAATGCGAGGAGAAAGAATTTCCTGACGGTGGCTTGTAAGTTGTTGCTCTATAGTTTAGTCACATGTAGTAACATATTTTGCAGAATAATTTTCGATGCTCGAATTGGTTTCGAACTCATAAAAGGGTATGCGATCACATTTGAATTTGCGACAGCCAATGTAATCAAGACATGGACGAAGATGGTTCTTCCGAGCTCACCAGAATTGAAACAAAAGGTGGGAGACATGAAGCGCGACTTGAAGAACAGAAAATTCCAAAAAATCCAAATGAACTTTGTATTTGAAAATGATTTTGCAAGCACAAACACATAGCTATTAGTTACTGCTTAAGGCATTCTGCTCTCTATGTTCCCAGCTGTGTTCTTTTTGTATCGATCCCGTCCATGGTTCAGGCCAGTTTATGATGCTGAATATAGGAGCATTGAAGTCCAAATTGTCCAGAGCTGAGGCAGGTCCTTCGATAGGCCCGGGATAGAACGCCTCTGTTGAATTATTCGGAAAGCCAGCTCTGGCTACGGGTTCGGCAACATCGGAGGGAGGCATAAGCGCTGTCGGCGACTGCGTGAAGGAAACGGCTGTATGGGCATCTGGTCTGATGTTAGCTCAGAGAAGACATTTCATGAGATTCAATACCATTAGCAGGCTGAAAATCTCGCTCGTTTGTGACATCAACCTTGTGCAACTTGGCCCTTTGAACTCCTGAAGTCCTTGACCCTATATCTCCCACCTCGCGCGCTCTTTTATTGCCCCTCTCAACGTGGGAGAGACTTTCTACAAGATCTAGTTCGTCGGCAGCCCGCTTGCGCAACTCGTCACACATCTGGTTTATATAGGCAGTCTTGATAAACACGTTCTGGTGCTGTTTGGCATGTCTTATGTAGGCGCTGGCTTGTCTTGAAATGTATGGACAGCACACGCATACCTCCTCGCACTTGACATCTGCATTAAAGTTAACAATCCCGCTTGGAGGAGAAAGGCAAAGGCCTACGTTTCTCAAAATGCCTACGAAGCCTCTGTCGGGTTTTGAATGGTTCTTTTCTATCACAATCTTTGAAAGGACAATTATGCTTTATTCCAGGCCTCTCGGCATCTTCGTATATATCTGGATCGTCGTCGCTATTTACTTTCGAGTGGGACTGGCATATTTTCAGCTGAGCGGACAAATACCCTTCGAGAGTCTGGAGAAAGTCAATTCTGTACTTGTAGGCTTGTAGGTAATTGAATACTAACTCGGAATTCATCGAGGTGAGCACAAAAGTCATCTATCGTTATGAAGAAAGCAGAGCAGGAGCATTGTATCCGTAGATCGTTCGACATGCTGAGGGCGATTGATCATGGTCGGAGACGAGAAAGCGAAGGAAGTGGAGTTCTCCGATTTTCAATCATCCGTCCAGCCAATCAACATGTTCAACTCCATAAAGATAATTAGCCGAAGGTGCTCTCGTGGCTGCTCTCGTGGCAAATGCGGCAGGATCTGAACTTATTTAAACCCTTCGTCAGCTGAGAGTTGGGCTCCCACTTCGATCGACATCTCCCTTTCTACGCAACAGCACTTTTGTCCGTATATCCTGAAAATTATTAGAGTCGCGCATCATACTACCAATATCCTCCACTCTATTAACACAAAAATATGTCTTCTTCCTGCGAAACTTGCCACGGCAACGGTATCGAAAGAGGCGAATGCCCTACATGCGGCGCGAAGGCGTCGAAGGGCTGAGTATCAAGGGATTGAGCATCGAAGGAGTTAAGCATCACCTGTGAGGTAAACAAATCTGGGCTTTAAATACTGGCCATGTATCATTTATCGGGAGTGCTTAGTTGACTATTTTTCAGGTGAGGAAAAAGATTAAGCTGGAGATTCCTGTCGCTTTTTTTTATTATCTCTTTCGCAGTGGCAGATACCTCGGAAAGCCTAGGAAGGTGCCTGTGACAAACTTTGGGCCTGTACCTCCCAGCACTGGTCCTGCTGAGCCGAAGCCGACCTTGCTCGATGGTAAAAGAGGGTGATTTACGTGGAGGACGAAAAGGGACTTTCTTTGCAGAGTGTGATTTGATGCCATCTGATTTGCTCTGGGGAGATATTGGCCTGCGCATGGCAGGGGAAAGAGCTGTTCATTTGGTGCGCAAACAAATAAGATTCAACCAGCCTAATTCTCCAAGGTTCCTCTCTGCATATGCCGGATTCTTGATCATTCAGAGGTGCCGACAGCTTGTCATTAATCCCTTCGGCGCCCTCAAACCTTGCCATCCTTTCTGTATATCCTCCTGCTCCCCCCATGACAGCTTCCACTCATCCTTCTTTGAATTTAAAATTCTTGTACTCATCACAAATCGTTGCTAGGCAGTGTGTGACTCACCAGACAGCCCTCCCCACCCAAATCGCATCGTGCTAATTTGGCTGCATGCACATGCACACAATATTAGGCAGCCAAAAAGTTCGTCCAGCAGATCGAGGGGTGGCTCGCGTTCAGTGCTGGATTGACGCGGGTTCCCTCGGTAAGTGGGGTTGCCAAATTTTATGCCGCAAACCAGCTAATCCTTATTGAGTCAGCACCAAGTAATGTCACCCGCACAGCCTATGTTGCGATCCGCAAACTTTCTGATCTAACACCAGAGCCGACCAAAGCAGCTGGACTTCCTCCGTCTACATTTGCTTTAGATGAGCTAGTCTCAGATGTGAGTGGATCCGGATAAAGGATGATGCTGCCATCGCTAAATGATAAAAATAGGAATCGTTGCCGCCGCCATATTCTATCCCAAACTCTAGCGCATTTCATCACCGACCACCCCACGTTGGCGCGCTCCCTCGGACTCTTCTTCCCCCTTATCCGTTAACCTCAGCGGTAATATAAACCTACTTGTTATCCCTCCTCCTTCTAGTCGATATGGCCCCACCGCTAAGCAAAACGAAACATCCAAAAAGTTGGGCGGCAATCCTCGGTGCCAAAAGGCGGACGTAAGTAAGCCATTCACACCGGTCGTCTACTTTGACTGATCGTTGATATAATCGCGGCCACAAGGTATCAAGAAAGAAGGCCCACAACTTTCTCCTCGTAGAAGCCTACGCCTACGGCGCCAGGGTCGCACTATATCCAAGGACATCGAACTAGTACCCGCTTCCCTCCCCAACTAGCAAAACTCCTGGCAAAGAGGTTTGCAACTCTCCTCCTACTATGCTATAAAGCTAACTCAAGTCAAGTTTCTACGGATCAAAGATTGAAAACGAAAGCGATCACAAGAAAACGAACCCACCTTCCTCTAGTGCCACTTCCTCTCAAAAGCGACGGCGAAAGTCCCCTCCACAATCTGCTGTCGAAGACACAATCGGCGAGAACGCAGCCGTCGGGGACAGCGAGGAGGAGATCAACCCACTTGAATACTGGCGGAGGGAGCTTCGTTGGCCTAAGGAATACTTCGAATCGGAGAGCAACATGAACCATCTGCTTGCGAGGAAGAAATCTTCTTCATCTCTCCGCGGCAAACAATTCGAAACTGGCAACTATTTAACCCGATCAACAACACAGCGTTCTCCACCAAAGACTATACAGTAAACAACGATGCCGAAGCCACATATCTTGCTAACATAAATGAACTCCACGTGGAAACTTACTAATCTAGGCACGATTTGGGATCTCTAGTTATCTCTGGAAGCATTTACCTTATTGTTAAAGCTAATTTCACATAGTTCATCCTCGATGAGGTTGGGAGCTGCTCCCGAGCAGTCCCGCCTGGCAAACCTCATTCCTTTTATTAGATACTGTTGCACGTTGCATCCAGTTCCCCCTTGATAGCAGCCAACTTTAGTCTAGATCAAACCAGCATGAAACATTACCTGTGATGGAGAACTGCTCTTCTAGCTCTCAGAAAGGTCTGGGTTATGAAGTCGCCCCATAAAGATCTGGGGAAGTTGAGGATCTCTGATGTGCGCGGCGAGTCGGTGTAATCCTCTATAAGAAGTTAGTTTTACTAGTAAGGCTAGACTCGCATGGGGCAATACCATCAGTTAACTCTCTAGTAGAGACCTTACAAGCCCTATCAAAGGCTTCGCCTAACTCTTTCCACTGGCGCTGCCTGGCTGATTTTGCCGCCCGACCGGGCAGGAAGCGGGTGGACCTGTAGGTTAAGGTAACCCCAGGCTGTTGCCGGGCGGCCAGGGGGGCTGCTGATGATGGCTGATGCTTAGGCGGATAGTGCATTGGATGTAGAACAAGTTTTCGTATGTTCCTTTGTGCGCTACGTCTCTCGTCTTCAGAGATGTCTTCCCTCTTTAAGAACTGGTGGTGTTGGTAGTTTAGTAATATGATCACCTGCTTAAGATGTTGTAACCATACGGTATTCTACCTGCCCCCTTCCTACTGCTATAGAGAAGCTCATTACTGCCGCTTAGATTATCTGCTCAATATTTATTAATAATGCGATGTCTTAACTGAAACACCCTGGTCAAGCAAACTATGGAGAAAGCATTTGGAGAACAGTGAAAGACACAAGTAGGGCTATGATGACATAATTAGCGATCTACACAGTGTTATAGAACATAAGACAAAAGTGTAGGTGTGAATATAGGGCGGGAAGAGAAGGCTGTTAAAGGGTAAAGTTACTGTTTTTAGGCAGTGTAGTCTTCGAGTATGAATGCTTTGGTTGTATATATTTGTGTGAACGTGTGGGGTGAATCACTGCTTGCTGTGATGAATACTCACTGCTATATAGAGCGAACGACTAAGGAAAGAAGCTTAAATACAGGGTGCCAGCAGCACGCGCATGCTGGTGCACATGCCGTGATATTACACGTGCTCTGCCTTCGTGAGTGATGCAGAAATACAAAAGTGGATCCAGCACAACAAAACTTTACTTGTTAGAATACAGGATCTATCCAAGATCAGATAGTGAGATAATATGGAGCTTTCCCGGGATCAAGGGCTTTCCAGATATATGGCATTCCCTGGCATAATCCTTTGGGATCAAAGGTCCTGGAACTAACTAGCGTGCTGGATTCCGTCATCTCCTTCCGAAATAGTCGTGCTGCCTCTTCCGTCTCCTTGTTCATTCGTGCTAGCATTATGCCATCATTAAACATTTGCGTCAAAGAACGGTTAGAATTGTTATATTCGGGGCGTGCAAAAAGGACAGTTAAGCCAATCTGACTAATTGACTGCGTTATATTAGGCAAGAAAGGGACAATATCTTTGACTCCCTTGGCTATCGGAATTGGTTAGTATAATGCGAATAGATGGAACGGTAGCGAGCCGGATACCTCCGAAATGTCATTTGTATTAAGAGTTTGGTATACTGCGCTACCTAAGAAGGCGATATGAGTAAGAATATCGACGAGTTTTCTTCGGTCAACAGATTTTGGAAAATCTATGATATTAGCAGGCGCAGATTCTAGTATCCAAGCTTGCAGCTCTTTATCCTGCGCAAACATAGAAGGATGTGTATAATAAGAGTCTACAAAAGCTGATATGAATGCTCGTATAGCGGTATAGATAACTGATGCGTCTTCGAAAAATGGGAAGTTTTTGATCCGAGAACCATGCGTTGTGTTAATTAGACCACGACTTGCGAGATTTTCGTAAAAGTAATTTTTTTGAAAGGCGCCAGAAGTCCCCGTGTTATAAAGATCCGAAGTAGTCTGTGAAGCAGCATTTCCACTGAAAGGAAATAACCGGTCAATATAACCTCCCGACCCTATCAACTCTTTGAGTGCCACTTGACGAAAGGCAAAAAGCTCAGGGGTAACTAGACAGGTTAAATATTAAAGACCAAAGAGCGTTGAGATTTGAGTGGGGAAGAGCGTACGTCTGTCTAAAAGAGCCATCACAGGATGCTCTCTACTCAATGTCCTATAAGCCGCTTCATATACGATTTCGATTACGTTGTGGGTACCAGAAAGATGATACCATTGTGAATGCCAGAAATCATTCAGGTTAAACATCATTTTCGCTAGTAGCCAATCATTGAATGAGTCTGCAGGTGTATAAACTAGATCAAGTCCTATGTTTGTGCGAATAGCCAAAGGAAGAAACTCTCCATTCGTAGGATGAATATAGAAATACGCGTCGCAAGCCGCTGCGTATCTGTCAGTCCTCTCTAAGAGTGACTGATATCGATGATCTACATAGAAAGTCGAAAGCATCTAGCTCGTCTCTAGGACGTGAAGACACAGACTAGCACGTAATATCCCAAAGATTCTCCACTACCGCAGGCTCAACTTTGGACTCGAACTAAAAGATACTATTACTAAGTGCCCTACTATTACGGGACAAATAGCTAACAGCGAGTTTTGATTTCTGGGCGTCATCGAAGTCTTGTAAGCATAACAGTCTTTAAGGTCCTCCGTCATAAATCCAATTTTGAACTATCAAGTGTTTTTTCATCGTACGTAATAAGGCAATTCTTAGTCCGGTAGTCAATTCAAATAGCATTCGTAGCTCCTAGATGGTCATTTCCGGTTAATAAGCTGGTTTCGAAGCGATTTTAAGCTGATAATTCTCGCTTAACGAACGCCCTTGACGTCCTTTTCGATATATATAAGTGGCTGAATCTACTGTTCTCGAAATTGCGCTACTGTACGTATACTACGATTCGTTTACATTATTATAGTAGGTGCTTAGTGAATTGTTGTCATTCGTTAAATAAGATAAATCCTTCCTGGAATTTTCTACTTCTTACCTTACTCGCTTGCGAGGAGGACCGCTTCGACTGTCGAAATCTTTATTATTGTTATTATTACTGTTATCGTTATTGTCACGGCGAGAGTCTAGTCGTGATAAAGAATCATCTCTCCTCTAGAAATACTTCGCAATATACTTCATTCTCTTTTCCTAAGTAACAAACTTTACACCACAGAGGTAGTAAACATAAGGCCAATTTCTACTTAGTGCATAGTTCCACCCACCAGAGACTTTATTCGTATCAGCAATTTCAAGACCATGTTATTTTCGTAGATAGTTATTTAAATAATATTTTCTTGTAAACGTGTATTTAGAGCTGTTATATAACTGTAGACAAGCGCGGTAATGACTCTTAGGTGTCTCTAGTATTAAGAACGGGCTTTTGTAGATAGTACAACTTAAAGAGCCTTCTGGTACTAGATAAGTGAGACATATATATCTCTCCTAGGGATAATAGTTCTCTTCATGTCTCTTCCTATATAAGTATTAGTAGTTAAAAACCCTCAATGTTAGATAAATGAGAACATAGACCGAGGATAAGAGAGAAGTAAAGTAATTATTGGAGTAGTTAAATAGAAGGTGTAGCTTAAAAGTAAAGAGAATCTTACCAGTCAGAGAAATGCTTAAATGCTCGTGAACAATCCTAGTATGAGCATCTAAAGCTCCTGGCTTCAGCTCTATTGTCTAAGCGAGAAGATATTGCCGATTACGAGTCACCCTGCAGAGTTATACGTCCATTGGAGCTCGAAGAAATCGAAGTATTGTTAGTTTAAGAGTCGCGTCCCGAGTTAGTAAGAATATCGCTTAAGTTAGAGCTGGCGCTCGAAGAGTATATGACTTCCTTAGTACCTAAATCTCTATATAATTCCTCCTTAATTAAACGCTTTAAATGCTCCAATAACCTGGTAGATTTGCGCTTAAATGTCGAGGATGCCGAATATGAGCTAAGCGAGGCTTCCAAACTAGCCATTGCATAAGACGGAGTTATAGCTGAGGAAGCTCTTGTTTTGTAGGAATGAATAGGGTTTCTACTTCTGCTAAGAGATTTAGTAGGTCTTCTTTGCTACCTATTCGATTTGGATAGCGTAAGTAATCCTCTACTTGCACGTAAAGAAAGTAACGGGAGGTTCAACCTAGGTTAACTTTCGTTCGACGTGAGCTAAGGAAGTTCAAGGACCATTAGATCTAGGTTAATAGATTCCTAGACAGGAAATGATAAGTGAGAATCGGCTTAAAAGGACATAGTAGCTAAGAATATACTCGCGTCAGTTAAATCAATGCCCGAAAGGCTTTCGTTGTTAATGACATTAGGCGGCATAACATAGTTAAACGGATTATCTCCATTTATTGACAGCCCCATGTCCAACTCTATATTTTGATCTATAAATATTAGCGAGAAGACTCCGGGTATTTAATTGAAATCCGGAAACGTAAGATTCTATTCAAGCAAAGGATTTACACAAGTATTTGCCATAGCATCTCCATTAGTCCCAAAATAACCCGTCATATAACTAATATCTATTTCTTCCGCAAAGGGTATCGTGAAACTGTGGTCTATCCAGCGTTAATTCATTTCGCTAAGATCTAATAAGAAGGATTAATAAGTTGTTCGGAAAGAAAGTAAGATTTGGTATTAATAGAAGAGAAGGAATCCGTCTCGACCGAGAAAACCTACAAAATAGAGGGCGAGGGCTGTGGAGGGCGGCGGAGGGCATATTTTAAGGTGTGTATCTTCAAGCGTGGAACAGTCGTCTCTCGCTAATCAGGCATCGATGTAAAAAGCTAAGGCTGTTTACCGAAATCCTAGTTATTATTCCCTTATATGATTAGAGACTGGGACCTTTTCTTAGGCAGAAACCATAACACCGGGTTTTTAGAATCTTATTGAATTTGCTCCTGGATTACAAATAAGGTTGTGGTGGTAGGTGCCAATTCTAGTTCGTTCAAATTCTTGGAGGAACGTGCGAAAGTCGCGTAATCCCTGTTCAACTAAATTGAGCTTGCTAAGCGCCTTTGCTTGTTTCTGTGGGTCATCGAAAGCCTGATTCATCTGCTTTAAAAGTCCTTC
>UNPT01000384.1:0-49815 GCA_900536445.1 Hymenoscyphus occultus
CACGACGCGTGGATGACCTTGGAGCCTTTCCCTATCAAGGCTGCTGCAGCTACTTTAATTAACCGGAAGGCGGAATATCACTAACAGTCTTTCAGGGGGGTTGGCTGACGCCGGCAGCAAAGCCCTTGTAGCGTATGCCCTCAGGGCAAACACCGTCTCTCATTTTGAAGATTCCTAAAGAAATCCTACAGTCGTTGTTGGTACGACGGCTATTGTATGCTCACCAACTCTCTTTAGCAGATTCAAACCAGGCAGTTTCGACAAATCCCCTCAAGAGGTTCTTCGCTTGAGCCAAGGATGGCTTCGCAAGTACTCTGATGCTGCCGCCAACGGCAACGGCAACGTGCATTTTATTATATTCAATATTCGAATCGTATGGGCGAGTATGTTTGCTTGCCCGAAGACCTTTCTGTATTCGGTGCAGTACGACATGAACATGCTTCTCCAACCAGCCGATTCCGCTTGGTATCGCATCGAAACAAACAGTCCTGGTTTTATATAATGCTCTCTTGGTGCCCCTCGTTATGGATGTCATACAAGTCTCCCAAGGCAATTCGGATTTTAACAATATGACTTCTGCAAGTGTTCGCCGCCGCATCCTTTGTCAACAAAGGGGCTGCAACAAAACTTTTACCGCCCGAACAAACATGCTCCGTCATGACCGGGAGATTCATGGAGGAATCAAAAGAGGGGAGAACCGGAAGTGTGAGTTCGGGAGTCGAATATCCTCGTCGCAGCGCTGTTGACTAACTTCTCATAGTCCCCCTCTTTCTAAGAAATTCGGAGGTTCGACGCGATCCAGCTTCGGTTTCCTATCGCACATCTTCGCTCGGTAAGTAGCAACCTTCTGATTCCCTGCTAGGGCCAGAACTAACACTTTTGTGCTCTTTTCAGCGCCTGAGACAGCCTTCTACGGCAAGGACCAGCTACTTATCGAAGAGGTTCAAGGAAACAACTGCTTGACCAACTTCCGCGGTCTCGATTTCACATCCGACAGACCTCAATCCCTCGCCCGTGAGCGGCAATGTTTGTTCGAGGCTCTGAGTACATATCCTTCCCCATGTTGGACCCCAACGCAGTGCCATTATTGCGGAAGGATCATTGTGGGATACTGTTGGCACATGTAGGAGAAGAAGTTGCGGTTGACGTAATGATGATCAGGTAGCTCAGTTGGAGATGGGAACTGAGAGTTTGAAGGTTGCGGAAACATTTCGCCATGCTCTGTGCTGCATATTCGTACTTCTACTTGCTTCAAGGCAAATGTTTGAACAGGGGAAGGGTGTGACTCTTTTCTTTGGCCTATGATGAGCACATCTTCTGATACCTACACCAATGATAGTTTCGATCAATTTCCTTACCATGCCTCTCCCAAGCCCCCTTCTGTAGGTCGGTACCCTGCGGCCCGAGTATTTGGGTGGTGTGGGTGGTTCTTCCAGCAACTCAACGCAGTATCACGCACATGACAGGGAACTACCGGGACGGGAAGCTTAGAGATAAGATCCTGATATGGGGATACAATACATGTGTTTAATTAAATCAAGAGAATGATTGTCCAGAGAGTATTTAGTTTTCACCTCGCAGCCTGGGATTGGTTTTTTAGTCCCACTTAATGCATTTCGAAGTTGAAGGAAGACAAGTTCTTCCACATATAGCTGAATGCACCGTGACAAGTTCTTGCAAGCCTCGAAGCGTTGTGCCTGATGTATGGAAAGTTCGCGATAGTGACGTACATTTTACAGAGGATATCGACGCACGTGGTGTGAAGAAACGATTACGACCCCTCCCTATGGCCGTGTAAAGACGGAAACGCCGCAGTGTTCGCCTTGTTTAAATACCACCTTCTTCTTTCAGGAATTGTGACAAGGTAGACAACCAAAAAAACCCCGAGAGGAGCTGACCCGACAAGTTTTGGAGGTTAGGGGGTAGAAAATGATCACCTCAACACAACAAGTACGATAAATGAAGGCCAACCAGGGGCCATCTACCGGAAAGGAAAACCAATCAGATAGACTATTTGAAACTCGCCATTTTTTCTTATTCACCGAAGCCACCTTTCTTTCTTGGGTTCCCTCGTTCTTTTCCGTGAGCCATACTTGCAGTAAGTAGGCTAGCGAACTCTATGCAAACCCATCCATACAGCCCATGCAAATCTTCTGCATGGCCGTATACGCAACCCATGGTCTTCACCGAAGGCCATTCTTGGAATCCACGGGTTCTCAATATTTATTCTTTTTGCTACTTGAGATGTTTCACAGACACGTGACAAACTACAGTACAGTAGGTCCAGTTTAAGCGAGTCTTGGCGTCATTTCTCTGCCTAGAAGGAGACGGGGGTCAGTCATGGCAGACCACCAGAGACCATGCAACATCAAGATGGTTGTTCTACTCCATTGTGATAACGGTAGTGAGTCAGCCTTACTTCTTTGCCAGGGTAGGGCTCCACTAACAGCATGTATCCACCCTTCTTTCCCGGATCTTCATCCACTTCCGCACACGCTGTAAAGGGTAATGATTACACTCGTATATAACGCCTATTTGAACAGTAGTAGTCTAGAATGAACTACATACAATTCTCTTTCGAGTCTTTCCAAGCCTTTTTTAGATGAAGGCCTTTTTCATTTTGTCTTTTGGTTGCTTGGGCTGTCCCCCTATAAGTTCACATTTTATTCTCCGTCCGTATAGTTTTGATAGTCCTAATAAAGCAGCGGCTGTATTTTCCATATCTGCAATATTAAACTACTAAAACGTCTTGACAGTAGGGTTTCAATTGCAAGGTGTAGTTCACGGGGAACGCTCTTTGGACATGAGAGGAAGAAAGCTAATCAAAGGTAAGAAATTCCAGTTGCCTTTGTAGAGGAGAGCAGCTTTCAAGAATTCTATCGCTTTCCCTATCTAGTTGCCAGCTGACGATTTTAATTCAACAACTTAAAGAAAGACGTCTTAGGAGACTTAACTTCGCATTTTTAACCTTCTAGTGAGTGAGTCTCCATCTGAATGCGGATGGGGCCAGATACTATCGTTTTCTTTTCCAATTAAAACTGAAAACGGGCCCACTAATACCCAATGAGCTCCATTATTGTAACGACCTCTGATACTCCGAAGCACAATGAAACTTGCGTTACCACCGTTTGACTAACTGGTTCCACAAGGCGAGGATAATCGGGCAGAGTTTTGAAGACATAAACTATTTCTCGCCCGTCGTCCAAGTAGCTTATAATTTGGTACGGACCCCTTTCAAAAATAGCACGATGTTTCGCTACCCTAGAACCTGTTAAAAAATCAATTGACATACAAGATACCTTGCCAAATACCCTGCAATACACTAGTAGATAACCCTTGTTTATTGCTACCTTTGAGAAGAGGCCGTAGGGACGGACGTCTCAGAACCTAGAAATTTCCCGCGCTGATCCGACTGACGAACCCTGTTGTCTTGTTGGCATCTTGCACTCGCCCACCCACCATTACCTCACAAGGAAATCACCGTGAACATCGTAATTATTCAATAACGATTGTTGATAGAATTCATAAGTCTACTGCCGTATCCAATCGTTCTAAATATTAAAGGGAGAGCCTGTTTCAGTATATCCTGCGGAATTTCTTTTTGTACACACATGTCAATAAATCAAGTAGCCACTAGTTACTTGTCATGAGAAAACTCAGGGGATATCTTCTAAGATACGGGTAGTCCCGTTCCTTGCCAAGGCTATTTGGCTGTCTGCTATGCCCCTTGTAGCTCAAGGGCCAACATTGACGAGATGCGCGGCGGCTTCGCCTATTCTCCATTTGATAAGATACCAATAGTGACTCATACACGTTAACTTCACTGCCGATGAAGGGAACAGATCCTAGGTCAAAAGGCGGAAGTAGCATCCGCTGATAGGAAGGATGAACAAGCTTTTCGTATCAGTATCAAATATCGAAGCTCGCTAGGATGATAGAAACGGGTAGACATTCCAAGTCTCCCCAGTTCCACGACTAAGAACCTTCGAGAACAATTCAAGGCAACGGAATAAAAGGGGCCCATTGTCCCCGTGGCAGGAAATAAGCGCCCACTCATTGCGGCACAGTAGGGCTGCCTAGCTACAGTAACCACCACCTGCTTAATTCAGCCACAGCCATAAGCGCCCGGCAAACAACGATACCCGTTCAACGTTCCTCGTACTCAATTATTGGAAAAAGAAGAAGAATGCAAGTTAGTTCGACAACAAATTTACTTCAGATGAAAATTGAGGATAGGAACAAAACTCCAGATATCAGAAAAAGCCTAGTAATCTTTTCTATCCCAATCTCAAGATCTTCCGTTGAGTGCGAATGCCCTCAATCTGCCCGAAGAAGAAAAGGACACAGCACACTGAAACGAAAATATCGGACAGCGAAGAATTTGATGCGGCCTGATCCATGGCCTAATCAAGGCTGTGCAAGCTCAGTATCTTTGTCCCAAGCGGAACTCGCAGCCAACGAATTTCTCAACTCTTCATTTTCTGATACGTTGCAGTAGGTGCAGTAATCGAAATCCGGCATGGACGGGCTGCAAAATACGCCATCACGTAAATTGGCAGAGAAGAGTAGAATGCCTTAGAGACAGCCTTACATCTCGGTGAGTCAATGTCGAATAAGCCACCAACACGGAGTACTTTGGATGTTTCATTCATCTCGCTTCCCTGTTCTTCCCCCCTCCTCCCAGCGCCTACCCCGAGTCCAACCACAAAGGTTATTCACCTTTCGTTCATCCCTCGTCTCTGTTGAACTAGCTGGAGCTTTTCCATTGTAACTTCTTACTGAGTTTTTAGCCTTCGGGAATGGTGAGTTATACAATATGTAAGAGCGTAGTGGTTGGTTTCATCTGTCCCTATTTGGCCTGCCCCCCTTTTTTCCTCCCCAGCCAATCAGAATCATGCAAAATCGCTGTGAAATGGTTGCCAGCAAAAGTAGAGCAGTTTTCTTTCAGCCTTTCGTTTCTGACTATCCAGATAGCGCTGCTATCTCGCTGACGACTGTGGAGATGAAGACAACTGGAGCCACACCCTCACACTCCTGAATGAGCAGCAATGTCACGTTTTATTGATATCACGTGCTCTTTCTCGAGAGATTCTGAGCAGAAAAGCTAGAATAAGAGCAATTTTGAACGCCAGGAATACCCGAACTTGATATATAATGACACTATTCAGAGTCTGAGTTGAAAACTTGCCCGTCAAATAATCGAAAGACAACAAGGATACCCAATTTTACCAACATTCAACCAACAATATGTTTGCAGTAGTCAACCTCTGGCCTGTGAATCTCATGTCCTGCACTACAAAAGTGCCAACGTACTTCTCCAAAATACCTCCCTAGATTTCACACGCTCAGAAAAGTCCAGCAAGATGATGCTAGGAAAAACAATCACAGAGCTTGCCTATAATCTCTGACAATACTGCAATAGTAAACGACTACATAACCGCCCAGGGCCTCGAGCAACCATCCTTCGATGTGGATGCGCCGAATTCGTCGGTTATCCCTTTAGATGCTACTGAGATTCAGGCCGCACGTGGGGCAGTCATTGATGCGACTCTGATGCTTCGAAACCTTGTTCTTGGTCCAAAGGAACATTTATTGGGCTTTTCGGTGAATTAATAAATGTGGAAAATGGTCGAGATCTTGCTAATTCCTTCCAGCATAATTGCCTTCTCAGTATGCAAGCTGTTTCGCGCTTCAAAATTGCCGCAACTTTTCCAATCCATGAAGAAGCAACCATTGCTCAAATCTCTGAGAAATGTGGTGTAAACGAACATGATGTAAGGCGAATTCTTCGTCATGCTATGACGAATCAAATTTTCAAGGAGCCTAGAAAGGGGGTCGTTGCGCATACTGCTGCGTCAAGATTGTTGTTTGAGGATGCTCAAACAGCAGATTGGGTGGGTTCTAGTACAGATGATCTCTGGCAAGCAGCTTCACAAACGGTGAATGCAATGGTGAAATTCCCAGGTTCTCAAGAACCAAATGAAACGGTAATCCAAAACTTATGAGATAGATGAATGATTTGCTGACTACTCCAGGGATTTGCTCTGGCTAACAACACATCGAAATCTGCGTTCGAATACTTATCAGGCCATCCTCAAAGGGCGCGCCGCTTTGGGAGTGCTATGAAGGCATATACCGAGGAGACAGGATTCAATATCCAGTTTGTAGTGGACAACTACCCGTGGAAAGAACTTGGAAATGCAACTGTGGTTGATGTAAGTTCAAATCTCTGTTAGAAAGAAGGAAATGATATGAGAGAGCTTGCTAATACGGAGCAGGTTGGCGGATCCCACGGTTTCGCTTGTACTCATCTCTCGAACCTCTTTCCATCTTTGAAATTTGTTGTGCAAGATCTCCCACCAGTTGTAGAAGCAGGAGCAAAAACTATTTCTAAGGATTTCTCAGAAAGAATCAAAATCATGGCCCACGACTTTTTCGAAGAACAACCAGTCCATGGCGCCGATATATACTTCTTCCGCTGGATATTCCACAACTGGTCCGACAAATACTGTATCAAGATCCTACAAGCGCTTATACCAGCTTTGAAGAAAGGAGCCAAGATCCTAATCAACGACAACGTCCTCCCAGAACCTGGTGTGCTGCCGATGTGGCGGGAGGAGAAAGTAAGAGCAATGGATTTGACGATGTTAGAACTTCAGAATGCGAGAGAAAGAGAATTGGAAGACTGGGCAAAATTGTTTGAGGATACGGATCCAAAATTCAAGTTTTTGGTTGGCAAACAACCTAAGGGAGCGTCTCTGTGGATTTTGGAAGCTGTTTGGGAGGGATGAAATGCTGAATTCAATTTGGAAAAGAGAGTATGTATTGCATGATTGATCTAAGGACTTCTAGGCAAAGCATTACTCATGTAACTAAAAAGCTTTCCCATTTCCCCAGTTATCCAACTAATCTACATCTCAAGTCAGATCCGACTCTTGATCGCCATCATTTCAAAATCCCATGAACCATTCTAGCTTCCGCCTCCGTAGCCTTCAGTACTTCTTTTCTTTCTCTCCTCGAAACCGATTCATGTTTTTCTCCATAATTTGAATTTTGAGTTGTTTTCGTTGCAGACGCTTCTTGTCCGCTTACTTTATCTTCGCTGGGAGTTTTCGATTGCGGGTTGGAAGTAGTTTGATTGGAGGATGGTTGAGACGATCCATCTCCTGTGGATACGTTTGAAGCCATGATTTCGCAATATGTTACAAAGCTATCCTGCTAAGTTCTCTTTTTTCTGCTGGTTGATATGTAGAGGTTGTTTTTCATGCAGATCGATTGAGGAGGTGCTGGATAATGGGAACAAATGCTTTCCATCATGTCTGATAGGGACAAGCATGCTTTTATATCTCTCTTTGATGTTATGAGATGTGATGGAGAAATAGGTGGGTGACTTAGTATGACCTGTTCAAAATGAAAACTGATTGAGAATGTATAACTTATATAAGTCTTAGTAACAAATCTGCTTCCTCGTCACCAAACGACCCGTAGCTGTCTAAACATACAAACACCACAATAAGGGGCAATCAGATCAAGATATCGATCTATAAGACCTCAGGGAAACGTTTTTGAAAAGTCAACAAATAATTTTCAACCACTCTTATAAAACACAAACCCTAGCTGGGTAGGATGTTGTTGGAGTTTGTGCTCGTCAATCAAGAGAAAGGCAAAAGAAATATACAGAGAGAATTTTTAAAAGTAAAGAATCTCAATCAACATCAGTAATAGCCTTTTCGCACAGTAGAAAGAAGACGCCCGTAGGGGTCATGCACATATCACGTTTCCAGTATTCACTGGATACCTCGTAGGACAGCCAGTTTGGCAAAGGAAACAAGACCAGCATTTTTGAAATTGAAATTATCAGAACGATTTTCTGTCAGCATACTATAAAATGTACAAACTCTGCTGTATAGAGTGATTTTCGGAAGTGTTTCCATGAATTAAGCTCGTATGATGTCGCGTGACTTTCCCCATAACCGATGAACTCAAAGCCGGCTAGTAGAGCCGGGCCCCCCCACTAACCCCGCCTTCCTTACATCCTTGTCTCAACAATCCGTACGGTAGGTGGGATGAAGATTACTACCCGGATGGACATTTGTTGCCGTTGTTAATTAAAAGACTTTTTCATTTCTTGACTTGGTTCTTTTGATTCCAATCCAGGCCCTTTGATCTTCCTATCCTGTTGCTTCTATTTCAATTGGTCCCCACGTCATTAACATTCTCCCACAGCAAGCCTGAGAGACACTGTAGCTATGTACACAGCTTCCGTGAGTTTCATTCACTCGTTCAACAATTATAGCTATCCCCTTGAGATTTCCGTTCGAATGAATTTTAAGACAATTCAATACATTTCTGTTGCCCATTCTCAAGTTTAGGTGTCTTCTAATGCAGTACTAATATGTGAATAGTTCGCCTTCTTCGAGGCGTTATGGGAGGTGAGCTTGATTGATCTCTGGCCCCAAACATGTAACTTGATAAATAACAATCCTCCAGGCCGGCGTCACCCATTGCTTTGTAAATCTAGGCTCCGATCACCCCTCCATCCTAGAGGCGATGGTAAAAGGACAACAAGAGAATGATGGCCAATTCCCACGAATAATCACATGTCCCAACGAGGTACGGCACTCCATCAAAACCGCTCTATACCACGTGGAAACTAAAACCATCGAAATAGATGGTAGCTCTATCCATGGCCGACGGTTTCGCCCGTCTAACCCGCAAACCACAATGCGTAATAGTCCACGTAGACGTAGGAACGCAAGGGCTGGGAGCCGCAATCCACAACGCCTCATGCGGACGAGCCCCCGTCCTAATATTCGCGGGTATCTCCCCCTTCACGATAGAAGGCGAGATGCGAGGTTCGAGAACCGAGTACATCCATTGGATCCAAGATGTTCCCAACCAGCAGGAAATCGTGAAGCAGTACTGCCGATACAGCGCGGAGATCAAGAGCGGCAAGAATGTAAAGCAGATGGTTAATCGGGCGCTACAATTTGCGACTAGTGATCCAGCCGGACCGGTGTATTTGTGTGGTGCGAGGGAAGTTATGGAGGAAGATTTGACGCCGTATCATCTGAAGCAGGAGGAATGGAGCTCGGTTGAGCCGGCGGCTTTAAGCGAGGGGGCTGTTGCGAGGATTGGAGAGGCTTTGGTGAAGGCTAGGGAGCCGCTGGTTATTACGGGCTATAGTGGACGGAATCATGATGCTGTTGGGGCTTTGGTGAAACTCGCTGATACTGTGAAGGGATTGAGGGTTCTGGATACTGGGGGAAGTGATATGTGTTTCCCAGCTGATCATAGAGCGTGGTTGGGGTTGAGATATGGTGTTGATGAATGTGTGAAAACCGCAGATGTAATTTTGGTTCTTGATTGCGGTATGGGTCCTTTCATTCCCCCCAAGTTCATTTATACTCATTTAGAAACTAGACGTCCCATGGATCAACACACATAATCACCCATCCGATACAGCCCAGGTTTTTCATATCGATACAGATGTCCTCAAACGCCAGATGCCAGTTTTTTACATCGCAGCATTAGCTCGCTACAGCGCAGATTCCTTCACAGCCCTCACACAACTCAACAATTATATCTCCAGCTCCCCCTCACTGACAGTTTATGAAGACTTCCACACCAAGCAATGGGCCAAATTACTCACGTCCTATGAGACTCGAATGACCAACATCTCCATCCAAGCACAACCCAAAGAAAACGGCACCTTCGGAACGGGACATCTCTGCGCAACACTACGTAACCTCGTTCCCCACGACACAATATGGGCGATAGAAGCCGTAACCAACACTCCCTTCGTAGCAGACAACATCCGGGCCACCATCCCAGGGACCTGGATCAATTGCGGCGGCGGAGGACTAGGCTGGTCCGGAGGCGGAGCCCTAGGCATAAAACTAGCCTCCACCCAGATCCACGGGTTTGGCAACAACCCCAAATTCGTCGTGCAAATCGTAGGCGATGGAACTTTTCTATTCAGTGTTCCATCCAGTGTATACTGGATCTCGCAACGCTACAATCTACCCATCCTAACCATTGTCCTGAATAACAAAGGCTGGAATGCGCCCAGAAAGAGCATGTTGCTGGTCCATCCTGATGGGTTGGGCTCCAAGGTTTCGAATCGCGAGTTGAATATTGAGATTGCTGGGCCAGATTATGCGGGGATTGCGAGGGCTGCTAGTGGTGGGTGGTGTTTTGGGGGGAAGGTTGATAGCACGGGGAATTTGGCGACGGTGCTTAGGGAGGCTGTGGAAGCTGTCAAGGGGGGGAGGACGGCTGTTGTTGAGGCGGTTGTAGAGCCTGGTTGTTGAGGGCGTGTCGAATGTGACGGTGTAGATTTGATATTTTGTGGTTGATTTCTTGGGGATGCTTCATCTTTCTTGTAGTGTTTCTTAGAGATAGAAGAGCCGTTAAGCGAATCGTAAAGACTGACATGAAATATCCGAAACCTTCATCGATGTTAGAGTGTTACAGAATCAACCTGGTGAAGATAACACACATAAGCATGCATATAAGGTATATCGAGTTCAGAATGCTGAGGGTAAATGAGCTTGAGATCACTCTGGATGGAGCATAATATTCTATGCATGTCTTCTCTTCTTCAGTATTCCTCTTGTCTCTTTCAACTCATGTCTAACAAGGCGAAAGAGCCAATCAAGCATTACTACCGAACTGGCCAAGGGCGTAGCTTGACCATGTAATCAGGAGTATTGCAATAGTGAAATCGCCTCAGCTATCGGTACACAACAGCTCGGAAACAAGACTCTATCATTTCCAGTGTCCAGACTACCTTCATCTTGAATACATAGACCAAATCGAAGATCTGCATGTACCCAAGGCCAGCTGCTTATCGAAAAGAAGTCTGTTCATGCGATGCGTCTAGCTGAATTTTTGATCTCAGTATGTAAAATATGGTAAATTGAAGAAATTGGAAAGGTTGTGATGGATGTTTTTCTTGGGGATTCTACCTCTGTCGATGGAGGTTAATAGGATATAGATATGCCAGTGTAACGCGCCAGCTTGGTATATGAACGAAAAGAGGAGTTGGTTATTGAGTCAGTTTAATGAACACGATTCTATGTTAGAACCCCAGAAGGATGACTTAACATGTGTGTTGCACAAATCCCATTTCTTTCCCGATGAAAGCCTCCCCGTCGAGATACCAGAAGTCCAAAAACCCCACCTACCCATCCGATTTCCCAAACAAGCAAAATAGGATTTCCACAACGCGTTTGATCACCAAACTATTATGACAGATTGTTGCAAATCGCAAAGGTGGCCAGAACCCCAAACCCAAACAAACCCTCGAACGACATTCGAAGATCGCGTTCCAGACTTCTGGCGGGGGGGTCTGGGGTCTTTAGCCTATGTATGCATGCCATGTCCTTTGCATACAAACGTTTCCTAAGTAGGGCTTTTGTTGCACATCGCGATAGACAGCTGAAAATGTCTCAGATGAGGAATTCTCAGGAGTGGGATTTCTCTAGAACCTTGATTTTGGGGATGGGGAAATAGACACGTGAAGCTACCGGAGGGTGATGGGTTGAAGGATGAAGCCTGTAAGTCTTACAGCCCTTCAACTTGTGCTTGATATATTTGGAAATTTGTGAAGTTTGTGAATCTGTAGGATCGACCCGAGGGCGAGGTGGATACTTCCGATTCTCCCCGTGTGGTTTGCCTAGGCGTAAGAAACGATTGAGTTTTTCACGTTGGGAAATATGGTATTTGACTTGAGGAGACCGAAATGCCATGGTGGATGACAAAGGAAAGTGGAACCGATGTTCTGGAGAGCGTTCGCGCAACTGCAAGTCCTTACTTTGGAGTCGGGCCCACTGCTAATAAAGAATACTTTGAAGAAAGTACAGAAGATCGAGTCCAGTGATAAAGATATCGATTGACCAGTTGACGACCATATCGTGCTACTATCCCTTTCCACCCCCCCCTGAACAAGATGTTATTTCGTGCAGAGTGGGTTACACGTTATACAGTAAAAAGAGGGTGGCCAGCTCGGGTTGATCCCCTGGCCTAGGGATCTATATTACAATTTGATCCTGATTTTCAGCTAAAACAGCGAACTCGAAAATCGAAAATCGAATTTCGGCGGTATGGACTTTTCTTACATACAATTCACGTGATAGTATCCAGCTTTGACTGGGACAAAGTAGCTGATAGCAACAAAGTCTAGTTTTGTAGTAAGACAAAGCCCCTCGGATGACAATCTCAATAACAATCAACATCCGATTCTCTCTAGTGTATTACCCCGCATATAGTACTTCTGTCTACATAGTGCTACTTCTATCGAATTAAAAGACATGTTGATAAAAAAGAATTATAAGTGTAATTACATATAGTCCTATTCTAAGAGCATAAGTCTTCCTAATACACTGTATGTGTATTGAAGGAACCAGATTTACTTCTATTTAGTATCACGCACAGGATGGTGTGATTGTTATAGGTAGAATGCTCTTAGGAGCTTAGATTAAACGAGAAAACTCTGCTTATATACAGAGAGATCACCATGAGTCACATGACTACACGTGACATCTATTCAGTTGGACAATTGGTCAATCAAGAGATATATATCAAGCAGAGTAAGGTTTCTATTCTTTAGGATAGTAAACAGAAAATAATCAGAACTTTTATCTGCCATCGATTTACAAAACATACGTTGTAATCCCCAATTGTTAATAACCCATGATTATTAGGACGGAGTACTTACACAATAGCTTGGGATCATTTTTCGTTCGGGTTAATACAAGAAACACTCCTAGTGTAATCTGGAGAACCACAAGCAGTGCCTCCCCATGGGTCTTTAAAAGAGATCAAAATCGCAAACAACTTATCAAAGCCCTTCTTATTTGAATCATTCGTGCACTATGGGTAAGAGTAAGTTTGTAAGCAACACTCACTCAATTCTTTGGTAGTGCAAAGTACTTACGCAGACTGTTTTGAGGCCATCAGCTTCGCAACCTACGCTGACCTAAATAATTACGAAGTACGGTACTAACATTATACTGTAGTTAGCTCAATTTCGATTAGCTAGAACAGGCTTTGCTAGGGCCCAGAAAATGTACTCACTTTGCATGAAACAACTTTTAGTTTGGGGGGTGGAGAGGGGGTATTATTCCCAAAGGATATGGGAAGTACCGCTAGCGAACCACGAGTGGGGGAAGCGATCGAGGAGTGTGATGCCTCGCATACGGAACTCAAAAAGTGCTGTTCTAAATGCGGAATGACGAACTGGAATAATTTCAGTGGCTCCTAAGCTTTTTGATGACGGAGATCTTGGGTATTTAGATGCATCGGCGATTTGAAATTGGAGGTAGGTACGAATCTCGTGATTCGCCTGAATTCTTTCAAGGTACTTCCTCCCAGGCGTGACAAACGTAAAGAGAGGTGGACATTTTACCCTGTATTGCACTGAAATATCCCATGTGGACCTTACAGTATTTCTTTTACGTTTGTTACGCCTGGAACGAGGTAGTAGTTGTGAGCCAATCTCACCCCTCTTTGCCGCTTATTTTGGCGATCCCTGAACCTGAAGTATTGCTTATCCCACATACCCCAATTGAAGGCAGAGGAAGATCACAAGCCCTCCCATTCCCGTGATGATTGTCGCAAATCGTTAATGGGTATGTGTCATTTTCTCATCTTCTGACCTGGGAGAACTGCTACTTTTGGCAACACTCGATTCCTCACCATGCATGGCCCAGTGAGGATCCAGGGAGGTTGCTCCGTGAGGTGTGGACTGTAATATAAAGTGTGGCAAGCTGACCGGGTCCAGAAGTGATTTTCAGGGACTCTCAAGGGGGGCTCATCCCCAATGGCAGGGTGCGAGTGCATTGCGTGGGGTAAAGCAGGGTAAAGCAGGCCTCTGTGCCAGGACTTGACACTTGAGTCGGGATCTTCCCATGTCTTTCTGTGCTTCGTACAACCATACAACCGACCAGCCGAGCCGGAAGCTCCCCGACGACACAACATTAAATGATTTTGTCGTACACATGGGACGACATCTGACGATGAAAAGGAAAGATGCATCGGCACCTGAGGGGTCACACGATGTTTGGGGATAGAGGGAAGCAAAGGAGAGGCTGAGATGGGTTCTCAAATCAGATACATAAGTAGAGGTGGAATCTGAGATGAAAAGCTGGAGGCACCATACTGTAAGCGAGCATCACCCCCTGGTTGATTCGATTCGACGTAGCCTCGGCAAGCGATAAGCCTTCGTATTTAACGACCCCGCCATTTGTCCCGCCATTCGCCAGTTTTGCATGGTATATTTATGGCGATGGGCGGGGAAGAATAGCTGGTATATAATCGCACGGCAATCGTGTTTCTGACAAGTAGGCCAGCCAAGTTTCTTCCAGATTTCATCCGACTTTGAGCCGTTTCCCTCTATGAACTGATGGCTGTGGTGGGAGTAAGCTATGTGTATGGTGCTGGCGAGAGAGTGCAGAATTAGTTGACGATGAATAGGCAATCTCGGCAACGAAAGTCAACACCAACCCAATAATAGGTCTCGCTTGTCCAAGATAATTATTCCGTCATCGACATAAAATCATCTCTATTCCCACTGCATCAACAGATCTTGCCCGACTAAAGCGTACGTCCTCGCAGAGTACGTCCTCGCAACGCTACTCTCAACCTGCACAACAACTCTTGATATCACGAGAATTAACACGAGTCGAGTACGGAGTTTCTTGGGCTTCTGCCTACAGTACGGAGCCGGTACATGAAGAAAACGGACCGGGACTTGGTCTTTGTATGGGACGGAGGTACACGGGTTGCTGTTCTCGTCGTTTCAACCTCGGCGTTTGTTTCTTTGGCCGTGTCCAACCCCTGGTGCCGTCTACTCGAGCTCAAGGTCGTACTCTACATCACAGCATACTCGCAGCATCCTGTACTCGTACAGTGAAGTACCTATGGTGGTCGAGTTGGACACGCATATTGACACCGAGGCTCAACCGTGAATCGCACCACATCCAACTCTGTAGGACCTCAAATACGGAGTACGAGTACTCGTACTTATACACCATTCACCCATTCCCACCACCATACCAAGTACTCACAAGTATTCCCCACATCTACAAGTAGCGGCTGTCCAGTCAATCTGGTCCAGGCAAAGTCAGTGCTGCGCATGCCCACATTCACGCCGTCGTGGACCCCTACTTTTGACCCCCCGAGCCCCCCTCGCCTGGACCTTTGCTTGTGAGCAGCCAAAGTCCAGACTGTCCAGACTGTCCAGACCCTCACGAGACCAGGATCCACCTGCGTTCCCTCCCTGCATGTTTCTTTTATGCCATGCACCCGCACTTTCACCTGCAAATCGACTCCACATCCTCTCCCAATCTCCATACCCATCGTGATTCTACAGCCAACAACCACATTTGGACGGAACCATCCACTCCCATCCCCGTTCTCTCATTGAGTCTCCACTAAACCACACGCCCCTGCCGCTGCCCGTTACCACTTTGGCACCCCAGAAGCGTTTTTCCAGTCCATCTGACCAGCCATCTCACGATACTGGCCGAGAATATGCCCCGCTGCCAACAACACTCATCAGAGCTCGAGCGCCCAGAGCACACGACCAGGACATCCTCACCGCATAACTTACAATCCTCCACGAGAAATACTTCGCCCGCGGCTCTAACATAACTCAATATGTCTCTCACAGATTCCTCATTAGAGACTCCAGAACCCTCTTCCTCTTCCTCCTCACAACCAGACATTATGCCATACGTTCACGATTCCGCTGATACTTTTACTTATACCCTCCCACCTCGGCCGAACCCTTCTGCCGATGAGGGACTCACCATAGAAGCGCAGAACTATGATCCAAATGTTTTACCTGCCTCGCCAAATAGCCTCGATGTATTCACCATTGGTCCCATCACTGCCCTCAAACTACTTTGCGCTGGTATTGAAGCCTTAGTGAGGATCACTGGAGACGTCCCTCCCACTCCTCCTCCCACCCATTCAACACCACCGAATATGCGAGGAATGCAAGCCGAGAAAGAGAATATAATTCGGAGCAATTCATACAAAAACTTAGCAGAGCTAAACAAACGTCCCAGGACACCATCCGATTCCGAATGTTCAGACATTGATGGAGTTATATTACGGAAGAGAACAATAAGGAGCCCAGCTCTCACTCCTACCGAACCACATATTATCATTGGGGATAATGCGGAACCTCTGAATGTTCAGCATGGCGCCATTACACGAAAGTTTTACTCGAAACACCCTCCTCCCATCTCTCTCGAAGATTACCTCATGCGAATACACAAGTTCTGCCCCATGTCAACTGCAGTCTATCTGGCAACTAGCTACTATATACATAAGCTGGCCGTCGATGAGCGAGCAATCCCAGTCACTAGACGCAACAGCCACCGATTACTCCTTGCAGGACTCCGTGTTGCTATGAAAGCCCTCGAAGACTTGAGCTATCCACATGCACGATTTGCGAAAGTCGGAGGGGTCAGTGAAGGAGAGTTGGCGAGATTGGAGATCAGTTTTTGCTTCTTGACCAATTTTGAATTCAAAACAAGCAAAGAACGACTTTTGGACCACGCCATTGGTCTCAAAGAGATAGCTTCGTTACAGGGATCTGTAAATTTCGTCCCAAGGTTGCCGTTGAAGCGAAGACTCAACGACTGAAGGCGAGATGAATATGACTTGATATAGAAGTGGGGACTGAAATGTTTGAAAGAGCGCTCACGCGTTGGCAGGATAATTGGTTCGCTCAAATGCGAAAATTATTTCGTCCCAGGAGACATGAGACGGATGTTGAACCTACCACCATTTGCCTCGTTCAGAGGGACCGGCTTGGGGTCTGGAACAATTGATATTTGTTATGTCAAGTTGTCGGTAGTGGATATCTTGGCTAGGCAAGCATGGCGTTGGAAAGGGAAGGCTTTTTTTTTCGACAGAAGATTTCGTGGCATCTAGCATACTGCATGGGCGTTCTGATGACAGACACAGAATGTTGCATAGTCTGGACATGGTTTTATACCCTTTTGGTTTTGTTTATACCCTTTGGTTTTTTTCCCTCTTCTGGGCACATGTAGCCTTGGTAATTTAATTATTTTGCAATTCGTTCAGCTCACTCCATCTTCTGAATTCTTGGCCATGTGAAGAAGCATGTGCGTTGTACAATTTCGGGGATGGGATGATGCCAAGGATAATCATCCAATGGACTTTTCCTGGCCGAGATTTATTGAGTTTTGAAGAGAACTGAAAACAATTGAGTTTACTTCTGATTAATTGATGCCGATATCTAAGTATAAATTGATAGCCCGCTTCGTATCGGCTTTCCCCATGCCTTCTTGCCATGCTTACAACATGCTTTTCCCTTGTGCAACGGCGGAGCCTCCAAGCAACCACAACCACAACCCCGCAATTCTACGTAAAGATAAGCACTTTCACCACCACATCCCACCTTCCCCATACAATCAGCCTGCCAGGGCTTAACCGAGCATTCAGACACCTCAGTACACATAAGCAAATATCATCGAGGCATCAGGGAAGAAGTGCGAACAAACCACAGAACCATATTACCACCCCAAGACCAATAGCCAGCATGGAGTCCTATGAAACGATCCTCAGGGGCAAATACCCCGCCAAAGCGCATGCCAGAAAAGTGGTCGAGTATATGCGAAAGAAGGGAAAGACGGTCAATGGAGTGCTTTACCTGGAAGGCCAGAAGACGAAGATGATTGAGGATAATGATGGCGAAGCACATTTCAGGTTTGTTGCACTTCTCCTGTTGGCATTCGTTCTGCTAACCTCCTTGCGCCAGACAGCGACGATACTTTTACTACCTTACTGGGTGCCAGCTGCCAGACAGTTATTTCACATACGATATCGACACGGATAAATCTACCCTCTACATTCCCCCAATCGATGCCGAATCTGTCATCTGGTCTGGTCTGCCTATGTCTGTGGAAGAAGCGCTCTCCCTCTACGATGTAGACGCTGTATCCACCACCCCCGAAGTCGCAGCCGTTCTAGCACATCCCCGCGAACACCCTTCTATCTACGCAATCAAGAACCAAGTCAGTGATCACATCACCTTCCTCGAATTCAACGACAAAAACTTTGAGCTTCTCAAAGAAGCAATTGAAGAGTGTCGAGTGAAGAAGGATGAATACGAGGTTGCGTTGATTAAGAAGGCCAATGCTATCAGTACTCTCGCACATACGAAAGTATTACAGATGGTGAAGACGGCGAAGACGGAGGCGGAGTTGTATGGCGCTTTTTTGGCGACTTGTATTTCGAATGGATGTGCCGAACAGGCGTATCATTCTATTGTCGCTAGTGGGACTGCCGCGGCCACTTTACATTATGTGGATAACACGAAGCCTTTGGATGGGAAGCTGAATTTGTTGCTGGATGCTGCGGGAGAATTGAATTGTTACGCTGCTGATATTGTGAATATTATCCTTTCATATAATGTTGGGTGTAAATGCTAATTCAAACAGACAAGAACTTTCCCCATCTCCGGGAAGTTCTCCAAAGAAAGTCGGGAGATTTACGATATCGTTCTTCATATACAGCACGTCTGCACAAACATGTTGAAAGCAGGTGCTATATGGGACGAAATCCATCTCACGGCTCATGAACTCGTCATTGAGGGTCTCCTCCAGCTGGGAATCTTGCAAGGAGAAAAGGAGGCTATTCTCAAGGCGAGAACGAGTGTTGCTTTCTTCCCGCATGGCTTGGGACATTATCTAGGAATGGATACCCATGACACAGGTGGACATGCGAATTACGCAGATAAGGATTCGATGTTTAGGTATCTGAGAGTTCGAGGGCAGGTCCCAGCTGGGAGTGTTATTACTGTTGAACCTGGAGTATGTTTCCCCTCCCCTCCCATTTCCCTTTTGCCCCATCTTCCTTCCCTTACCACTCCCACTCTCATCAAATTCGATTCAATGCTAACATAGCACAGATCTACTTCTGCCGCTTCATCATCGAACCGTACCTCACTGATCCCGTCCACTCTAAATTCATCAACGTGGAGGCTTTGGAAAAGTACTGGTTGGTTGGGGGTGTGCGGATTGAGGATAATATCTTGGTTACTGAGGAGGGGTATGAGAATTTGACGACGGCTGTTAAGGATGTGGAGGAGATGGAGAGGATTATTAATGGGTCGTAGGTATTTCTTTTTGAGGGAGGAGATTGGAAGGATGGGGGGTGGATGTAGATAGTGAATTTGATGTGTGAAGGAATGATTTTGAGGTTGCTTCTGGGTGGGAATTTGATGTGATTGACGTGGTGGTTTTGACGATGTGTGGGGGTTGATTGAATGTGTTGTGCCTTTTTGACTAATTTACTTGGTACTTGCCCTATGGAGTACGCCAGGCAAGTATAAACCACTAAGAATCCATTCCTCTAAGATGACTCTCCTCTTCTTAACTATCCTTCCACAGATCACCCTTCCTACCTTCGTATGTTACCGAGGTTGTAGAGAATATATGTTTAAGCGAGGGAATTCGAGGGACGGCGCTCTTTGCAATAACCAAGCTTAAGTGAAGTCTCTACGAGTGGCACCTACCAGGTACTTAACACAACTCTACTCAACTTATTTACAACGCTGTTGGCTTACACCACAAAATGCTTCTTTGCTACTAGATACCGCTATATAGCTCTGAGGACTCTTTTGATACAGAGACGCAATATAAGATTGCTGACACTATCATAACCCACTAAAATATATATCAACATGTTAAAAGGAGTGTTTTGTTTTGCCATACTGGGTCTCAAGATACTTGAGGATCTCAATGACGAGCTTCTGGGACAGGTATTTATTTACCGTATTAATTAAATTATCAGATGATATATATGGATGAGATAAACGGTCATATGAAATAAGGTTCTGATTTTTCAGAATATTAATACCTTGTCAATTTTAACCAACTAGAGGGCTAGAATCTCGATCAACTACTAAAAAGAGTGGGGTAAATTATTTTATAAGATATTGATAGTTTTATTTGAGGTAAGGTTCTTTTTCGTCTCTAGACGAGCTTTTTATTTGTAAAATGGTATCTTATAACTTAATTATTAAGGTATTTCCGTTATGGGTCCTTCTGTGACTTCTCCTTTTGATCATCTGATTAGAGCCCCTTTAATTTCTACCCCCTACCACTCGACTGCTTTTGCTGGGTTTATCCAATTCAAATACTGGCGGTCGGTTCTGGAGTCTAAGTACGCGTAGCGCACTACTGAACTTTCTTGGATAATCCATCCGCCAGACAGCCTTTTCTATTGTGACTACCCATTTTTTGTGAGTTGCCTCGTTCCTTAAAAGGCCAGTTAACTCTTTGTTATCCACATGTTTCGAAAAGGCCAAGATTTCCGAAATCCTACCGTACAAAGGATCGAGCCGGGGATTGTAGGTCCTGACGTATTTGCCCGGATCTGGTCCATCACGTTGACCAGTTACCCATTTTTTGTCAAGGTCTACCCACTCAAAGAACACCTCTTTAGCTCTCTTGCCGTATTCAATTGCCTTTTCTTGGTATTTCTCTTCGGCAGCGCGATCATACATACAGTACAAGAGGACATCTCTTAGCAGGTTATATTTTGGCATATCCGTTACACCAAGGGCCAGAGCTAGTTGATGGGCCTTGCTGAAATTAGAATCCTGGTAGGCTTCCATAGCACTATCGAACTTTTGCTTCTGAAATACGTGTTTTAAGCGATCTTGAATTTCCCGTTGCGTTTCCTTCTCTCTGCGGAAGAATTCTGAATTAGCATTAAATAAGATTTCAAGACGGATTCACAAAGTAGGAGTGGGGGTTTGTGGAGACACAAGTCTCCCAACCTAAACCCATGGAGGAAGAGCCAACTAGAAAAATACCTACTGCCACAACGTTGCCTTAATTGTGTTTTCTCTTGTCATAGCGAGCTCTTTATGTAGCCATTTCTCTGCCTCGTTGGCATATAGTGGGGGCGGTGGGAGTGCCCTAGCTTTACGGACATCCTCGTCGGGTACCCAATATTTAGCTTCTGGTCCATAGATTCTTGTGTTATCTGAATATTGATCCATCGACAATCCAAGTATACGAGGAGGATGTAGTGCTTTTACGCCTCGTGCTCCCACGTGGGCGTCCCAAAATTCCTGTTGTCCCTGCCATTCCGAGAACTTAGTTGGAATGGGATACCAGGTACTGGACCGATCTTCGATACCGTTCAACTTTCGAACTCTTTGAAGTATGTCATTCTGTCGTTTAAATTCAAGCGAAGTGGGCCAAGAACGATACATAAAACCCAACCACGGAACAAAAGGCGTGAAAAGGTTCTCCTGAATAGGGTTCAGGCCACCGCCGTATATCTGATTGCTTCTTTAATTATCAAAGTTCAATGATTCCATACGAGAGAACAAACCATATTTTCCCATGAATGACCAACTTCAGCTATTTCTTCATCTTCGTAAAACTAGAAAAGAAGAGAATAGTTAGTACGTTGTGTAAGGTCTTCATAGCCAGGATAACGTACAGGCTCTGGCTCAATCGAAATCCATCGTCCATTTTCCTTACGATTTACGTTCTTTGCATTGCTGATTGTTGGATAGTCCGATTTTGGGATAACGAGGTTGATATCTGGACGCACTGCATGGATTGTCCATGCAAGAGCATGCTGTGATCGCGGGTAATATTAACAGCTGTTTATAGAATATAGGATGGCATTTTACCATAGTTTCGTGCACCAGCTAGTTTCCAGTGTGAGCCTTTTTCATTCTTGACCCAAAAAGATGGCTTTTTTGACCTACAACAAATGCCCAAGCTGCTTCCTGTACATTCCTTTCAGCAACCGTAAGTGTGTCATCCATTAGTGGCACTGACACCGTATAGCTCATGGTCTGCAACGAATTAGTTGTTTTCAGTAAAGACATATATTTCCGTACTATAAACGCCTCAGCTGGGTCTTGTACACTTGATGTGTACCCTAAATGGTTGGCGGTATCGTATCCAAAATTCAGGCGGATTCTATCCTTCACCATATTAATCCGTCTAATGTTTTCATCCTTGGTCTCTTGTTTGCTCTGAGCTTTCCGACGGCGCCAAATATAAGCACCATATCTGATGAGTTCTGGGTAACGAAACGTAGGAAGAAGGTACAAGTCTGTCTCATCGACCTTTTCCCACACGCCAACAAGAAGCCCATTCAACCAGGATGAAGACAGGGTAAGGTCTAACATGGCAGAGGCCAGACGTAAAGCTGGTTCTATCACGCTCCAGACATTTGGATTTTGCACATCCCAGGACCCCTTAGTGTGGTTATCGTGATCTATCATAGTTAGTTCTTCGCTTGGTCGCCAATTGTTCTTTTGGTAGAGGGGATGTATTGGAAACTGTAGATTATTTGGCTGGGCCGTATCATCTGCAAAGCAGCCGGCCGACTGGAGCTCCGGAATCGAAAAGGTCTTGAGAAGCTCTCTCTCCGTCAATCTAATCACCTCATAAGATATGAGGTCCTTCGATTTCTCGTCTATCTTCCCATCGATCTTTGGGTAAGCAGCTAAATTTTCACTTGGCGCCATACTTGGAGTACTGAAATGTCTGATTTTAGGAAACGGTAGCAGGTAATCGTGTCTTGGATACTCCGGTCCATCGTATGGTCCGTCTTCATACTTCTCTACCAAGCGCAGCTCCTCCTCCGTAAGATCTTCAACGCGTTTAGCCATAATCTTTTGGGTACTCTTCCAATTTTCTGGAAGATGTAGGCAAAGATTTATGACAGTAGTCTAATTTCCAAAACAAGTATAGTACAAATAGAAGTAAAAAACTTATTGACCCAACTCTCGAAATTTTGGTGTTGCGGGGAGCCGATGTTGTTAAACTGACAAAGAATTGTGTGGCTTCTTCGTTTTCCGCATCCGGTTTAACGTCGCTTCCAGAATGAAAAGAGATAGAGCTTACTTTCCATTGTTAGTGCAGGTTCTTAGTTTTCTAGTATGAATAGAAAGGCATTTCAAAATGCACTGTGATACCAGTGTCTTTCGAGAAATGCAAGCTCACAAAATATTAAAAATAATAAGTTGGTGAGTGTTCCCGGACTCATGAAAGAAAGTTTCTATGAATCTATGAATGACTTTCTTCTTTCAAAGAAAAAGGGTCAAGGCATCTTGGTCCTTCTGTTAAAATTTATCTATCCACCTTTTCTCAACGAAAAGACCCACGAACACGCATGAAAAAAAAACGAAATAACTAGGATTAATGGGAAGGTTTTTCCGATGGGGTGATACTTAGGATGCGACTTTTAAGCGAGTTGATCATACTCCGTCACGTTTATAGCAGTACAGTAATTGAATTCTTGCAGGCTTCGGAGACGGATACAAGAACACCTACAGCAGTGTAACCTTGAGATAAGGATTCATCATCAAAACAATCCTCAGACCACCGATTTTATGTTTAATAGAGGGCAAAAAATAAGATATTTCTCTAAGCACGTGACTTGACCCCGCCTCATCGTGTTCACCATCTGAATATCAACTTCCAGATAACCAAACACGTCCAAGAACATAATGCCGCAAATTCAAGACCCCTAGATGTCCTGAAAACCCGCAAAGATTCTAAGAATTACTCAAATAGCACGGATACAGTCTACGAGACTTGTATCTTCTGAGGATTGGTGGGATGCTTGTAAGAGCGAAGCTTTCAATCTCGAAATAGGATCTACTGTATGTGTTCCTGGATTTCCAGCCTTCAGGTGAGTTCTTCGGATGAATATCCCTGGTTGATGCAATGATCTCTTTCCGTATCTGTTGTAGCTGTTTCCGCTTTGACATTATAACTCAGACTCTCCTCAGTTACGTCTGTGGACTCGAGAAGCGAGAAAAGAGTATGTCTCGCCCGAAGAACATGGCAAGACTTCCACGGGGATAAGGTTAATCCTTTTGTATCAAAATGAACGCTCATGTTGTATCAAAGACGTATCTTCTCCTTCTACTCTCATGTGAAGAAACAACAGTTATTTGCGCCCGGTTATCGAGTGATTGTTTTAGATTTTGGAGAAAGTAACACAAAACTGGGGATGTGGTTGGATAGATATAGACACACACAGAGAGAGAGAGAGAAAGTGGGTGCGTATGGGGAAAGGACCTGAAGCCCATAGAATAAGTAGGTCAAGAGTAAGAAGAGCATGACTTAGACATGATTTAAATCAGGATATATGATTCAACAAATAATCAATTACAAGTTTATAAGCATAATACATACAACGAAGAACAATATCAATACCCGCTCCACCAAATCATACAACACAACACCCACTACCTCCATGTCCTAGGTCCAAAGTACTCCCCCTTAGGAATAACAGCTTGAATAGCCTTACCCTGCGCATCCAGCGTCGTACCTACAACATCATTTCCCCACCACTTTGGAGCCTCGATATTATTCATGGTGAAAGCGAAGAATATCAAAAGTGTGCTCAAAGCGAGACCCAAATCGAGACCACTGCTCGTCAAGTAGTTCAACCTTGACCACCAGCCAAAGTACCTCTGTCTGATGACCTTTTGGAAGATAAATCCGACGACACCCCATGAAAGGTAGTTCAATGGGGTAGCGGGAGGAATTGCTGCGGCACCTCCGAAGAACAGTGGTGCCATGAGGTATTTGATTGGTGAGGCGGGCCACTTCTTGGCTGCGAAGTAGAAGATTATTGGTGTGATGGTGCCGAGCCCAAAGAACCAGAATAGACCGGAGTAGATCTGGCCTGGAGAGAACATGCGAGCGGGACCGATCAATCCCCAGATGACGGACGCTTTAGCGAGTTAGTTTTATGAGATCCTTTTTTGAGAAATGCAGAGGAACAAACCGGAGAAAAACACCCTTCCACCTGGGCAACTGAAATGTTGTTCCTGATGTGGCGTGCAAACATCTTTGATGTTTGTAAGAGCAAAGTTAAGAACACCAACCTGGATGAAGCATGAGAGGGTCGTGGCAACGACTTGGCACATGAACATTGTTCGAGGGGGGATCTATTTCCAAGATTAGAGAGTTGTTTTGGAAAAGCGGAAAAGAACATCAGGTAAAGTTGAAAAGTGCTACTCACTTTCATGTAATGACCAAATTTCAAGTCGCCAGTAAAACTCAGAGCCTGGGACCTAATTTGATGTCAGCAGGAGCAAAAAGGATGAAACCGAGTACTTGGCCTTACATTGCAATGTAACCATATGTTTTGAAAATCATAAGAGCGAGTGGACGACCTGGCTGAATATATCCATAGATGAATTCGGTCAAGACATTGAGACCGATCTGGGTGTTGGTAATTGCCTGAATGATTCCAATTGGGAGTGCAAATCCGAAGGAAATAAGCATAGCGAGCGCAAAGGCCCACCATGTAAGCTTGGTATCGAATGCCAACACAGTCACAAGACTCAAAACAACCATGATAACAAACAAACTCAAATACCACCAAGTCGGAGCTTCTTTGTACTTCATCATCATCTTCATATGAATATCGGCTTCTTCTGCTTTACTATTGCGGAACTGTCTCCAGATCTGTTTACCATGATGTAGGTAAGTGTAAACAATGAGCGATGCAATAGCAGCGAATGAAAGTCCGTATGCCAGTGCAAAAGTCGTTGAAATGAAAAGTGGAGAGTATGCTTCATATGCCTCTACGTTCAAGGTGAAATCTTTGTTCAAGATTCTGCTGACGTTATAAGGCATTCCAGTGTTGTCGTAAGTACCACTATCGCTCATGGGGAGGTATTTGGCGCTCCATGTATTCGTGTAATGCAAAGCGGTAGCCCCGATGAGGAAGAAGGTGACGACACCGATCAAAGTATTTGCAATTGCGAACCACGGTGGAATGAGAGGGGAGCCCACGAACCCCTTCAAGTTGTCAGTATTTACTTTTTATCTTCAAGAGTGAAGTGATTAGGAACTTTGCAGGAAGAATCGACTGAAATACAGGATGTAGTGTATAATAAACAAGCAACTTACGGAAATCTGAGTCCAATCAAATGTAATTGGCAAGAGTGATAGCCCAGTCGATCCTCCAAACAATTGGTTGACAATGACATTGTCAGGCGCAGCCCATGTGGCAAAGGCGAAGACGCTCAGAAATTGAGCGAGGAATCCAGGAATGAAGTAGTAAACAAAAGATGCAAGACAGATATAGCCAAACCATCTATAACGTGGAATTTTGCCTCCAAAGACGGTGGGATCTGGCTTTGCTTCCTTTTCATACATCGCATTCATTAGTGTCACGGCTACCAGATTTCCTGGCCATATCATTGCCGCAGGATAACTGAATATGTTAGCTTCTCACGGTACCAATAATTGGGGTATTTCTAGTAATGAGCTTACACAAGATATGGACGCAATATTCCCGCAATACCGTAACCCACAGACTGAGTGGACACGGTCAGCATGAGCTGGAAAAGAAGACCAAAATCCTGCTTGTAGAAAGCAAGTTGAGCGAGAATGATATCGGTAGCATACGCCGCTCCGAAACTGACACCTGCCATAACGACGATAATTGAGTGTTCCTTGATATTGAAAGGACCTGGGTTTAGTGACCATTTGATCCCAAAAGTGATGAATTGTTTCGTAGGCATGACTTTTGCCCAACTGTGCCCAGCGTTAGTCGTTGATAACGTTCTAGGAAAGTAGTAACATACCCGTGTCCAATTGGCCACGCAATGATCTGAGCAACTAAAGCACCGAGGCCAATTGATGGTGCTCGAAGAGAGAACAAAGTATTCATTGAAGCCCCCAAGAATACCAGAGAAAGACCAATAGTCCAGGCCCTAATTGTGTTACATGGCACATCTTCATCGTAATTTCGTACTGCTGCTCTGACTTCTGGGTACGGAGAGTCTTCAATTTCCTTGGTTGCAATCATATCATCATCAAACGTCGAGGTCTCTACACGTTTGAGCTCATGATCATCCTCGGGAAGATTGGGATCTAGAGGACGAATATCAGTACTTGTTATTGTAGTGTATCAAATCTTTGACCCATACCCCAATGCGACAACCTGCTCTTGAGATCAGCTACTGGATCTAGTCTCTGATCTCTCTCGTATGCTGATGACACCGCAGAAAGTTTTACTTCGCGCGTGCTGACTTTAGCGCCTTCCATCTTCTCGTCATACGTGGGAAAGTCTCTGTAAGGTGGAGTTGATGATCTGCTCGCAGAAGCCGTACCTGACGACTTTGCTTCGAAGTGTGAGGCCATAATATATGAGAAGCCTGGTGACGCGGAGAACGATCAACGGTCTGAAGATCCACAGGAGTAAAGCACAGATGTATATAGGAAATGAATCAATGGCACAATCTGACTAGGAAACTCTGTGGCGCTGATAGCCAGAAACTCTCTAACCTACATGATGCACCATGTAGGGAACAAGGAGGAAAATCCAGATAACGCTCTCTGCCGAGATTCGCCTGAATTCAGATTAAAGGTCCTGCAAAGGGGGGTGATAGTGCTTCGATTGGGAGAGAAGTTCCGACTAGCGAGCCCAGATTTACGGAACAGGCACTTCCATGAAAGGACTTGACTGGAAATACCCCAGGTCAGGACTGATCTTCTGGAACATTTCAGAGCCGGAACAAACGAGCAATTTGAAGTTCCCATTGGCTCTGTCGCTGTCCAGATTCTGGAAGATAAAGACACAAAACGAGAGCAAAGTCCCCCGAAACGAAAAGTGCTGCACCAAGCACAGTCTCGATCATGCGCTTGTCAGACCCGCAAGAAACATCCTTCCACAACGATAGCCCCCGACAGATAGGGAGATGTGACAAACTATACCACCGATCTCTTAAGCACGACTGGTGGAGGCTCAACTTGTGGCGGTCGCAACTAGCAAAGCTTGTGCGTTACAAGCGTTGAAAACTCGAAACATCAAAACAAAGTCCGTTACCACCCGCAAGGAAGGAGGCGAGAAAATAAACGACCAAGTTAGACGATATAAACAACACATTTCCCAAGATATTATGTGCAGAGAGGTTGGAAAATGTTCTCTCAGACAGTAGTTGTGATGTCTATGGAATGGAGAGTGTTGTCCATTTGAGGTTATGTTAGCCGGGTCATTCAGGGGTTGGAGGTTATTAGGGTTTAGGAAACGAGAGGGTATGGATAGTGACTTTGCAAGGGTTGTAGCTTCTAGCTCACCGTATCCATGTCTCACATCATCGCACGGCGATCGCTTACGGAGGTACTGCAGGTGCTCGCTTGACTGCACGACTGCAACTACGAGTACTCGACTTCACAACACCGGTTGAAAAACATCCAAACTTTCCCCACCCCTTGACAACGACAAGATAGAATGGCAGGACGATGCGACGGGTGGTAGTAACGGGCCTCGGCGCCATCACGCCATTGGGAGTTGGCGTTCGGCAAACCTGGACACAACTCCTGGCTGGACATTGCGGGATCCGGAGCATTGCCGATTTCGAGCCTCAAGCACAATGGCGACAACTGCCCAGCACCGTTGCGGGCGTGGTTCCTCATGGGAAGAGGGAGGATGGAGGATGGCAATCGTCGGACTGGCTGGCCCAAGGGGAGGAACGGCGCATGGCCAGATTTACCCAATATGCGGTTGCGGCCACGGAGATGGCTCTCAACGATGCTGGATGGCGACCACGTAGCCAGGAAGACAAGGAAACAACGGGCGTCTGTTTGGGCAGTGGAATTGGAAACCTCGAGGAGTTGTACAACACCAGCGTGGCTTACGGGCAACATGTGAGCGCCTACAACGAACCAGGACTGGCTGGTTGATATTCTCCGTAGCTCAATCTTTGCTGAGAACCGTGCACAGGGTTACAAGAAGGTGTCGCCCCTGTTTGTGCCTCAGCTTCTCATCAATCTGGGTGCCGGGCATATCTCCATGAAATATGGATTGCAGGGACCCAACCATTCCGTCACTACTGCTTGCACAACAGGCGCGCATGCCATTGGGGACGCCTCACGCTTTATTGCTTTTGGGGACTCTGATGTCATGATAGCTGGTGGCTCTGAATCGTGTATTCATCCGCTTGCGCTTGCGGGATTTGCAAGATCCCGGTCACTCTCGACATCGTACAACCATGATCCACAGTCCTCGTCCCGTCCTTTTGACGAAGATAGAGCTGGCTTTGTGATTGCTGAAGGTGCGGGGGTGGTGGTACTGGAAGAATTGGAGCATGCCAGGGCCCGCGGGGCAAACATATATGCAGAAATCCGAGGGTACGGATGCAGTGGGGATGCCCATCATATGACGGCCCCTAAAGAAGATGGATCTGGGGCTTTACTAGCCATGAAAAGAGCTTTAAAGAACGCAAGCATCAGACCTGATCAAGTCGATTACATCAATGCACATGCAACAAGCACACCGCTTGGAGACGCTGCTGAAAATGCTGCTATCCAATCTTTACTACTAGGAGAGCATGGTTTCGACCATGGGTCTCAAGTCAACGTAAGCAGTACCAAAGGTGCTATTGGCCATTTGCTGGGAGCTGCTGGAGCAATCGAGGCAATTTTTGCTATATTGGCAACAAAAGAGGTATTCTCACATCTGGCTCCCATAACCGCATATGTCAGCTAAAAACCCCGCAGAATATTATGCCACCGACGCTCAACCTAAACAAAGTTGACCACAACTTTCGTTGCAACTACATCCCACTTTTTGCTCAGCAAAAAGAAGTGCGTGTCTCATTGTCCAATAGTTTTGGATTTGGTGGCACCAATGCCTCGCTAGCGTTTTCAAAATACACATGATTTCTATCAGGTTGAGTCGCCAACTGACGCAAATAAAAAGTGTATCTTAGTTTCGATACGGCATATACTGTGATATCAACAGTGTTATGCAGACTGAAAACTATTCTAGCGAATGATGTTTCGGTACTAGCTACAACACATCTCGTGTTGTTTACCCACCTAGTCTGTTCACATCGGATACCAGATAATGAATCTGCTAAAGAGAGCCATAATCAAGATCCTTTGAACGAGCCAATGTTTCCAAATTTTTCTCCTCTCTCCGTGTACCATTCCCTGAAAGAATCCCAATCGCGACACGTATGCACCTGTGGCTCTCCAACGTAAATCCGATGTCCCTCGCGTCCGGCGACGAATATTGGTATTGGCGTTAAGTCCAATGCGCATTGGATGTTTTGTCGAATCTGCTCGATGCAGTGGTCTTGAAACGAAAAGTCAGAATCAATCTTTTCACAGTATTGTTGTATCCCTGCTTACCGATATGGGTCTTATGGTAATTCTTTGGTAACTCGTCAGGGTTGTGATGAGTATAGTTGGGGCCGTAATAAAGTGATTTTCGGATTGCATTCAGGCAGTGCAATGAGTGCATCACCTCGGGCCTTTGTCTAGTCAACACAGGTATCATCGCCAATGGCCTAGATGGGCTTACTCGGCTAAGTAAAGGCCTTCAACGAGATCATGCCTATTCAACTTCATAGCTTCCTCTTCACTAATGATGAGATATTGTCCTTCAAAAATGTCATTATTCTCCATGGTGTTGGACTGCATGTATAGGCTTCTTACCTTTCAAGAGATTGTGCCATGCTTCATCTATCTCGGGCGATGGTTCTCCGACGTACTTTGGATCATTTGGTCCATATTCAATGTACACCGTGTCTGCAGTGTCGTTGGTTCTGAAGGTTGCCGTGTACTTCTTCTGTACCAATTTAGCGGTTCCTCGTACCAGCTCTATGAAATGTCAGCCACATGTTTTTCTGGAGTAGGTGACGGGCTTTCGTACCCCAATCGGTGGAGAATCCACGTTGTTCCTCAAGAGCATGGTTGAGTTTGATCGAGAGATGGAGAGAGTAGGATGCGAATGATGCCACGAGGATCAACAAAACGACGGTGACCCAATTGGGGAGCCAGTTCTTGTATCGCGTTGTTACTGGTTTCTCTTCGGGGTATTCCGAGACGAGCTGCTCTGTAGACGTTGCTTCTGTAACCTGGTGGTAGAACACCGATGCACCTGGTTTCTTCGAAAGCGTGCTGTTGAATGCCATTGTCAATGTTGTGGTTTGTGTTGGATCGATAATGGGTTGTAGGGGTGTCTCGTCACACATGTACTAGTATCAGCTTCAAATTCATCGAGTGCAAGCAATTTGTTGTCCAGTGTCCTTGTCTAGGATGGTCCTAATCTCCTTGTTGGCTTGGTAGGTATTCGTAGATGTTGCCCACCTTGTGTGCTCGGTTAGTGTGGCCAAGACTCGCTACAATTATTCGCCGAAAGGGGAAAGACAATCTCATCAGGAAATTTGAACAATTGCATCAGCGTTGTTTAATCACTTATCAATTCGTTTTCCTAACCTATTTGACGTCCTTCAGAGACAAGAGAATGCATACGACTTTACCAATGTACCAAATATACAATTCCAGAAGCTTCAAGATTGGTCTAGCTCTCAATTGATATCGACTAGGCTCAGCATGTGTGAAATCTTCCCACCCCTGGAAGTTACAACCGGAAGCCGGGGTTGATGTTGGGGTGTTGTTGATTAAAATGCCATTTGATCCGATTGGCCGTTTTTGAAGTTCACTTATATAGTGATGGACTTGTGGCCTGGTTACATGAGATAAAATCTGGATTCGATATATCACAATGCTTGGATACCAAGACTACCTCACGTCAATGATCAACTTGTACAAGATTCGGCTTTCCATTACACAGCATGTAGTTTGGAAAACTTGGTGACAGCGAAGAGACACAAGATACATGGTAAAGATACATATAACTTCTGTCAAAATGCTGCTCGTGTTCTTGCTACATAGAAAACATCTTTTTATTTCAATTTACATATCAAGAATTCTTACATTGCCTCACGCCATGCATCTAGCGATCGTGCTCTTCCTTGTGGCTTCTTCCCTTCCTCGAGCCTCCCCCTTACGCCACTGTTGTAGCAAGCTTATCCTATGGCGGACCATAAATACACGTGAATGGATAAGACATCTTTTCTGGTGAAATCAGCCGTACCCGGAATCGGGAGTTCTGGGCGCCGAGATAACCAATTTTAAGCGATAACTTGCACGTTTTAGTACATTCAGTGAACTTCTTGTCCCATCACGTCAACTTTGGATCCCTTGTTAGGAGGTTTGAGAGGAGGACGATGAAAACTTTCCAATTGGTGGTCTCAAAATTCGGGAGCCACTTTTGGTCGATGATTAGATTACTGTGCTTATTAGTGAGGTTGAGGATCTCCTTGCAGGTGTTTCTGGGAATGTAGGAACGGTTTTGAAGCGGGAAGGGGTCGATTCTGGCAAATGACAAGGCCATTAAAGACTCAACGACCCCAGAAGATTTCTCGCACTTATAGCTAGAAAATGCACTGGCCTAATGCCTTCACCCGCTACCGGCAAGGGATTCAAGAATGACATTCCTATATATGAGAGCTGGAGCCTGGCGGGTCACTAAGTGGTCTTGGAGATATCCGTCCTACTCTCTAAAGTTCTCTCAATTTAAGGCCATTAAAACTTCTTGAAAATCTAACATATCTGAAAAGAATACACCACTTTAAAGTCCAACATTTTTATAACTATTAAGAAGCCCTTTGATACTATAGTTTAAGCTACACTAGAAAGTTTCCAGATCAGACCTGATCTCTCACGTGACCATCACCAATAGAAACTCTCTCTCTGCCCCACCAACCAACCGTCAACCACAATATGAGCCAAAATAGGACAGAATCGAGCACCTATTAGGATAAGTTTAGTCGAAGCTCCGGTGGCGCGATGGTAACATCAGTGACTAAGGAGCTTCGTAGGAACCCCAAATAGGTAACCCCAGATTGCCTCAAGCACTCAAACCTTGGTTTGATGGGGGAGAGATGCAAGTGGCCACGGGGGGACAGCGCGATTGCTACATATTCGTAGGTGATTCTCTCGTAACAGCGCCTGAGTCTGTCCGGCACGAAAAGACGAATTGTCTTTTTTGACGTTTTTTGGACAGATAAATCTTAGTTGGGGATAGCGGGTTGTAGTTGTGGAGGTGATGTCGGTTAAGCGAGGGAGTGAATGAGTTGCATTTCTACCAAACTCATGTCCAGGTGTTTCAAATATGATAACCAAGATTGCTTGTCCCTCACTAGGTTAGTTGGGTGCCATACCCATGAATTTTGGCTGAGATGTGCTGGATACCAAGGCATTCAACACGGGAGGTCACTGAAACAAGAGCATCCTCTTCAATCCGCAATTCGATGGACATAAAACGCATTTCACTTATCTTTATCTCGTACGAGTAATCCTAAATCACAACTGGGTATTTTCCACAGCGCTTAGCCCGGCTCACATCCCTTACTTTACTGTACAACACCCGACAAACCAACAAACCAACCAACTCCAATGAACCAGTAATACTCGAGTACACATAATCCCCAGCTCCTTTTTAATTCAATAATTGGTTGAGATAGACCCAAGGCCGCACCGAAAGACAGAAACCCGCAACACCTCGGATGAAAGGAGCAAATTGAAAGTGACACTTAAGCCAAGCGACGTTTGTCACAGCAGGCAACAGGAATGAACGAATGAGTCTCGCACTGAATCAATCACTGGGGCCCAATAGAAGGGGAATTTGGGGGACAGATGAGGCGTGGAAGTTAAGGTCTTACCATGAATTTGTGAAGAGTGGAACGGGGTGCGATGTGCAACAAAGTCGGAAACACTTTTGAGAGGCATGACGAGATGTAGTTAGGGTATGGTATATGTGTCAAGTTCTTGTATCCATGGATTTTGTAAGAGTGTGCTGTATGGATACATAAGGGGCTTTTATTCGAATACTTGTAGGGACCGTGAGGTTATCAGACTCTTCCTTCATTACTCGGAAATACCTTTAAGAGTATCCTTAGACCAAAGGACGGAATGCCCATCCATCCGAAACCCGGAGCCAGCCCTATCAGGCAAAAAAACCAGCTCTCACCTCCAAGGCTTCAGCGGTTGTCCACCATGCTTTATAAACAATTTACCGTGATTCGCAGGTAGATCACTGCGCAAAGTATAGGTAGGATACCACTTCACGTTCACCACATCACTAGCTCCAACAAACCAGGGCCATGAGCCCGATAAATACTAAGTAGACAACCCATGCGACACGAAAAGGGGGTACCAACCGGATAGCCAAGAGCCAGCATAATTCGGGAATCACCACTCTTATTCAGTATCTCAGCCTGACACGCTGTCAACCCTCTGACCATGATATATCCTTTCTCGCATTCAGGCTGAATAGAAGGCCTCACTCTCCTCTCTTCTCTCACTTTGTCGGGAATGAATGTGATGGGTTCTCCAACTCTCAATGCTAAATTTACCAGTTTTGTCTCGGGTGTGGCGACTTGTTGGTCGGTGCTAGTTGTTGAGCATGGGATCCAAGCCAGAATACGGTATCCAGTTGTTTTCTTGAAGGGTCATCAGGTATGTTGACAATAACAGGTTTGTGATGTCTTTGAAAGCCAGTCAACGCATACCATCCGCATTTGATGGCGTATTATCACCAGTCAAAAAGTTCCAGTCCAGTCAGTAGAACCTACAAGTTCACAACTTAGATCACAACCATTTCAAATAAATCATCACCATAAAACTTATAAAGATACTCATTGTCCTTTGCCAGAGATCCCAAAAGCACAGTCCTTCCCCCATATCAGCATTTGCGCATCCTAGGGGACGATACGAACACTTCACTCCCCAGTTCAGACTTGATACTATCTTTACCATGCTTCCCATCTTCTTAACTAGGTGAGAGATGATGTGATCAACAAGTGCAAGAGAACAGCAGGTTTAAGTGCCACGAGTCCGTCCCGATGGAGTCCTTCAAGAGCCGCTCGGATGTCAGGATTCATGAAGAAGATATGTTTTCAATTACTCTGAGGTGGGAGTGATGGAACGCGGAGGATCATTATCTTTAGTCCGCTGGAGAAATGTCATTCATTATGACATCTTAAGATATGCCATGTAAAGATTCCAGAAGATTGTCTGTATCTTTTCATCAAGTCAAACTGAGGTACGTACTCCCCAATCCTTGTATGATGGGGGTCGCTCACGTAAGTGAAGTTATTGCCAAATCAAATTAAAGGCAGTACAAGTAATGTTAACCTCGACTAAATACCAAGTAAGCGCAACTGTATCTACATATCACGATATATAGCTATAAACCAGATATATATATATGTACAAAAAAGAAAACGCAATGTTACCTCTCCAAATCTCCAAGCAAGCCGTTCTCTATCATACAATTTAAAGCCATGAAAAACAAATGACGAATAGACTCCTTTTAAAAGTCTTCTGGACAGAAGACTCACAATGCAAACCAAGACACAGGATAACCACGACTTCTATTGCAAAACGCAATTTCCAATCTAGATTACTGCGAGCGAGCAAATACCATCCAGGATCGAGGATAGAATTCCACCACAGTAAACAACCACAGAAAATGAATCTCAATCCATAATATTTCCAATACATACAGAACAATCCCCCCCTACTCGTACATGACACACAAAAACACCTGAAGACACGGTAAAGACAATAAATTTCATTGTAGATTGCAAAAACTCCTCAAACACAAGAAAAGAGCCTAACACATGCCAAATTCCCACAATCGCAGCAATAAGCAAAAAAGACGGGTCGTTCCCACTTAAGGTACTTTTTTGGCTTGGCAAGCCTCAAGAAGGGAAGGGTTGAGAAATACGAGGAGGCTCGCTAAGAGAGGGGTTTTCTGCGGGTGATTGACTAATTGACCAACGAGTTGGAGAAACAGAATGAAGAAGGAAATGGAATGGAAGCTAGGTTTCAATACTTACTATTGCTCAAGAATTAGATTGCAGATTTGAGAATTGTGGATCGTGAAAGATGTATTAAAAAAAAAGGTCTAGTGTTTTCAGTAACCCAGGTCCTATGTACGTAGAAATGCTCAGATGTATACAATTGAATCAGAATGCACTGCATTTTTCAACCACTGAGATGGCTGCACCACTATTCAAGTTCTGATTGCTGTTTTGGGGCAATACCTGGTGGCATGTTCCACACATACCCCTCATCGACTTTCATGGCCTCCAACCAGGCTCAAGAATCTTGACGTCCAGGTAACCGTTATCAACTCAGAGGATCCCCATTCATCGTGATCGTATTGATTTTCTTGGTCGTCCGTCATCATCTCCTCCTGGGTATCTTCTCTTGTTATCTGGACATTCTGCTCTCATATGGGGTCCACCACACGAATAACAAGGTCCGCGTGGAGGTCCTGAAGGTCCAGATGAAGATCTCGATTGGGATCCCGATAGAGATGTCAAACCATTCAGATTGACGGCTTTCTTCTTCCGTTGCTTCGCCAGATCTGCCGTCTTTGATTTTTCCGCCCTCTTCTTTGCTTTGCGTTCCGCCTTTAAACGTTGTGTAGCTTCTGCGCGAGAAGTTTTGATGAGGTTGTTCATGGGATCGTCCGAGTCGCCATCAGCATCGTCTTCTGAACCGTCATTTTCGCTTTCATCGGAGTCGGAGGAATCCTCCAGTGTGGGGTCTTGTTGCTTCTAGCGCGATGGTCAACAAAAGTGAAAAACACATCAGAGCGGAGATAGATTAGGTACCTCGAGAACACGGTTGAACTTGCCAAAGCTCCGCCTTCCAACCATGATGGGTTTGTCTTGTGGCTCATCCTCCTCGTCTGCCTCTGTTCTGATCTGGTGTGACGATATGCTGTCGAGGTTGGCATAGCCCGTCTGAACCACCCGTAATGCCATAGTAGGAGATGCGGCCTGAGGGCCGTCGTCCTCAAAGCTTAACACCCATCTTGTATCACCAGCTTCAGCGGCCTGTCTTTCAAGTGCAACCTGCCGTATAGCTTCCTCCTCCGCGAGTGCTTTTTGTACCGCTCTTTGGTCCGCTAGAGCATCCACGCTGAAGGGCGAAGGGGACGCATCTCCATTCTTTTTGCGGCGCTTATTTGGAGGTTCGTCTGGCGTAGAGGGCGACGGGGAGGTGGGAGAGGCCGCCGCTCTTTGCATGAATTTCATGGTCAACAGGCGCGAGGACATGGCCTTCGGCACGCTGCCTGGCGTACTGGCGCTCGCCATGATGAGCCTTCAACTTGCACCTTGCAACGTGCAGAACCGAGGGGTGCAAAGATAAATCAGGTCGCCAGTGTCAGTGTCCTGCGCATCATCTGTTGGAAGAGTTAGTCGTTAGTGGTTGGGAGTTGGGATCGAAAAGCGCAAAGTCTTTCATGGCCAAAGTTAAGTGGTATGTTTAAACCCTGAATGTGCCAGTGCTGGGCACGCTGGGATAGGCTCTCTCGGCTGGGCCTGGCCCCCTCAGTGTGGTTAGTCAGCGCCCAAGCTCCGGGTAAGGGTTGCCAGATTCCGCGACGACCATCGACAGTGACAATATCCAGCAATTGAACGATCAACACCATGCTCCCCACCGTCCGATCACGAGCCATATGGCAATTGTCGAGGAGAGCCCAAGTCGCTGCTCGCAGAAGTTACGCCTTCTCTGCCAATGACAAGGAGGTGGTGAACGATCCAAAGCCCTCCAAGCAGGTCCCAAATGTCTCCAAAACCAACGAGCTACCCACCGAGGCGCCACAATCTTCTACTGCGCTGCAGGAGAATGTAGAGGATGGGGAGAAGATGCGAGTATCGCAGGCGCCAAATAGAGCAGCTACCTGGTCCAAGAGCCAGAATCCTAGAGCCAAGGCAATGTCAGGACCAAGATTCGAACAAACGATTATGGCCGCCCAGGTATATTTCCAGAACGTGCAAGTGAGAATTGAGCTTTGCTAAAAGCTTCCAGCCTATGCCTCAAGCAGCCATTGGATTGATCCATCAGCAACCAGTCCACTGGACACACGACCGAATTGTATCGTGTAACGGAGGTGGGGGACCGTTGGGACACCCAAGAATCTTCATCAATACCGATAAACCTCAAATCTGCATGTGCGAATATTGCGGGAACCCATTCGTACGTATTCCTGTTTTGTAAAGCATATTGGATGGGAATGACAGCTATCGGCGGGGTTCTTGCATTCTTGACCATCACTCAACTAACTTCTTCCAGGCCAACGAGCACCACCGCCAATATCTCGAGTCACTCCCAGAAACCACATATCCATTGCTCCCAAAAGGGGCAGAAGCAGAAGCACCCGAACCGCAACAGGTTACTGATGAAGTGCTTGCTCAGAGATAGAGCGGGAGATGTTAAATGGAGTTTCGGGGTTGACATTGTACATATACAAGAATTGATATTCACAAAGTTCCTAACTAGCAGAAGCGCGTTGAAGTTTTGTCGGGTGTCGTATGGCTATCTAGCCCTACTCGCTCCCTTGACCGGTCATGGGAATTGGATATTAACCTTCCCTTCTACGTTCCATGACTGCTATTTGGAGCTAGGATCGTCAATTGAGAGGCTCGTAGTTTGGGCATTTTAAGAACGAAATACGCACCTTCAAGCTCTGCCCTACAACTCCTTACTTCCAAATTATGTCTTTCCTCTATTATTCTCATTTCTCAATGCTCCGGATAGTTCCTCTACTCTAAGTTTCTTCACTCATAAACTCCCACCCTCACTAGTACAACTTCCAAAGAAGCCAAACAAAGCTTAATCATACAAACCTTCCTTCTCCAGCATCCTCCTTCCGACCAACCATCTAGAACAGCAATCATCACCAAGAAATCAATCACCCACCTACTCGCTTAAGACCTATCACCCTATCCCCTTCCCTTTTCTTCCCCCAGTCCCCTCCAAAACGCACAACATCCTACCTGCATCACAGCCTTCCGATCATCCACCCATACACCAATACGGGAGTGACCACCGAACCCAAGACTGCTCCCCATCAATCGGGGCAGGCGCCTCTGCTCCGTGCTTCGGCTATGCACACGCCCACCCCCCTTCAAGGGGGCTTCAAGGGGTGTTTTGAAAACATCACACCATCAGGTTTGAAGAGCGAGGGGCGAGATGGGATGGTGTAGACCTGGTAGGGGATGGGTTGGTATAGATTGAGTGGCGAGAGGACGTGAGGGGTTGGAATGTTGGTCTGTTTGTGTGAGGTGAGGCGGCAAAGAAAGAGGTGTGGATGGGGTGGGGGGTGGTTGGTGGTTGGCTTGGACCGTCTAATCTAACCTTGGAGGACGATCTGTCGCTCTTTGCCACGGTCTGCGCTTTTTTACGAAGTATTCAGAGCAGATCTTCTGGGTTGGGGGTTCTAGATTGGGCTGTGGAGTCTTGTTCTCGTGAACACGGTAGGTGGATTGATTACCTCAAAAGGCAAGGGGTTAAGTTTTGACTCTGGGAGAATTGAATATTTTGAAAATGGTGGTAGGCTAACAAATTCATCGTTTGATGTAGGTACCTACTTAGCCATATGGTGGTTTCGTCGGGTTCCAAACTTCAACCATGTGCTTGCTACTCTCTAATACCTGCAAATTAAATATTTGTTTCCCCCGTGCACGGTAGCAACTCCAAACCCCCCTATTCTAGCCTCAATGAAGGACAAAACGTGAACTTGTTGAATCATGGAATATACCAGATCTCTTCCTTGGTTGGCTATTAAGTCAACATGAATATTATAAAAGCACGGAGAAAGAACTCACACGATTTCGCTACCTCCTATTATACTTCCTTGACGAAGTTTACGTAGACTGGTAAGATTGTTATTCTCAAATTTGAAATGACGGCTTTGAGCTTGTTCAATGTACATTATTTTCAGCTAAACATCTGTGCGGGTATTATGATGGCATTCTTGGTCTGGTGGTACTTAACCCAAGGGTATTGTACAGTCCTTGGACCTGGAAGTTACTCATTTTTCGGATAAGAGAAGTTAGAGAACATATTTGGTCTTGAGATACATAGACCAGGAGGTTGAAGAGGACCATCTATTATTTTTACAAGTAGTAATATCAAACCGTAGGTAGGACCAGAAAAGGTATGTGAGATATTGCATATGTAGCTTTCTTTTCTACTTATACGCTGCTTATAGTTGTTTAACTATATTATCTATTATATACATCCTCCTTAAAAGGCTCAAAACTAAAGGTAATACTATAATTCACATCCCTTATTTAATTACACATATTAACCGATCCTCAATTCGCGATAACAATATCATATATCGCACGTCAAAATGAGTTCCTCACTCTTATATATTCCCACTATTATCCTCACTCTTTTCTCAGCGAGCGTCCAGCTACTATTTATTGTGTTTTTTTCACCCTCCTTCCCCAGTATCTCATATTGTCAAGTGGTAAACATTAATTCTCTATTCGATCGAAAATGTTATAAGATACAGGCAGCGTTGCACTATCTCAAACAACTGCGGTGCAAACCTGATGAATATAGGTAACTAAGGTAGACTTTGAGAATCTAGCTAACCACTCATGTTATGTATAAATAGTACTTATAAGCTTAAACCGGAGGAGTATATTATAACAGACAAATAACAATCTTATCATCGACACCCTTACACTTATTCTCCTCAAAATAGTTACAGTAACAAAGTAACTTATCATCTAAACCCCTCTCCCAACCCCAACCGACCATCACACAGGAACACAGAACCATACAACCTCCACTCTCACTCTACACCATCCTCTTCCTTCGCAACACGCATCTCAAAAGCCGCTACAGGTCTGGTCTGTACAGTAAAACCTCCGCATAGTCCATCTCACATCCTTTAAACCTCGGAAAATGGAAAAAACTAATACCTCGTAGACTCATATTGTTGTTAGTGTTACGCAGATTACCTCAGCGAATGCTTAACCCCAATATTTGCATTGCGGTATATTACCTCTGCAGAATTGTGCTCGTGGGTATCGAGTAGCTAGTTATGGGTGTGGGTGGATGGCTGTTTGGGATTATGAATTATGGATTAAATGGTTTCGGTAGGTATGGAAATGAAATGAAATGAGACAAGTTCGTTTTTCTTGGGTGGGTGTGATTGAAGATTCTTCTACTACTACAGCAGCCTTTTGGCCCTTTTCTGAAAATTTGATAAGAGAGAGAAGAATTGGGAAGTGAGGTGTTCCACTCTGACTTGTTATAACCCTGTATGGATGTATGTAGAGCATGTATGTAAGTATGTACCAGTGCTACGAATACAGCCTTGAGCAGCAAGTAAACGCTTCTAATCAATACATTCAACGCCATCTATTCTCGCGCACATGGCAATTATCCAAGTTACGAAACAAGTTCTACCACTCCGTTCTAGCATCTACTTAATCTGCCTGAGTAATCAAAACTCACCGGATTATAAATACGGCTCAAACTGTCATTCCTCGCTCCAGTCATAATCCAATTGGGAGCGAAACCCAGGTTTCTCTATGCGTTAATTCAGAACGCAATAGTAATGGTACAGTACTTCAACAATATCCAGAAATAAAAGTCCAGCATTCCCGAAAAGGAAGAGCACATCCACATCCACAAGTCCAAAACAAATGCAGACCCCAAACTCGGAGTCTCCATGAACTATGGCCGACATCCTGTAACACAACATATACGATATCTCTTAAAATGAATGTAAGTACAGTACGGTTTCAGCTCTTACGCGGCGGCTGCGCAAGCAACACCAAGGAGGTGTAGGGTACCATTCTATTACCATCTTATATTATCTATAGAAAAAGATGAAACAATTCACAGCCTACCTTAGGTAGCTGAGTGAACACTATATGTTTGCGTGTTTTGTTGGGGTGGTAATCAATCGTAAACAAGATGATGAGACTGTTATATGTGCAGGGACTCCCAAACGCTTACAGTCTGTCAAGCTGAGGTTCGTGGTATGGTGGGTAGGTATTAAAAGCCTGGAATGAATTGAGAGTTTACGTTTGGATGTTTGGGATTCTGCGGATGTAGGGGATGGTGAGATGGTATGTTATAAGCATAATAAACAAAGTTTAGAATAAGAGTCTTATAGCTGATGACAGGGGGAGTTGTAGTATGCGTTATATAAGAAACATAAGAATCAGATCAGACGCATCAAGAAGCCCCATAAATCTGAAACCTTCTACAGAGTACCCTTCTCTCCTCCCCCTTTCCTCCCTGTGAAAGTCCTTGGTTCTCTCGCTAAAATCAAGAACGCCTCGTAAGGCTGATTTTCGACTCTCTCGGGGTCCCGGTGTATCTTTGTAAACATTTACGTACAACCCGTGCCCTCCGATGATCGCAGGACTTGCCGGATGACATAATGTGCATGGCGGAAATAGACGGGAAACTAGTGGAACTCGTCATGTGCTTGTCATTTTGTGAGACAGGGAGATAGGGTGGGAAGGGAAGGTAAGTTCGAGTCATAATTCCAGGCAGATACTTCGTGTGGTGATTTTGACAAGTTCTAGTTCGTGGAGAGAGTGAGGGTGAAATTACCTGAGAAGGGTGTAGGATTGGGTTTACGCAAATGGCGGACATAGACGCGCAAGCAGAGAAGGTATTTTTGTAGGCACCTGGGTTTCGGGATATATATCGAGAGCTGATGGTTTGAAATTTAAAAGCGGCGGTTTGTGGTTTGTCGTGTTCAAGGATGGGATGAACCATGCCCTGCACCGAGATTCCTGAATAAGCCGCTTCATCATATTCTGGGGAGATGCAGGACTCATGGAGTCAATTCCCCAATCGGTGATATTGGTATATTACCTTGGAGCTTTACTGGGGAGTTGATCTTCTTACTTTCGGGAGCTACCCGTAGTAAAGAGGCTTGTTCTGTCAAGTGTGGTTAGTGACGGAGCAGCTGTTCCTCTCCTGGCGGCCGGGGAGCTCTCGAAGCTACAAAGAGAAGCTCGGTGTGATTCGTGTGCCAGGGGATTGGTGTTTTGGCTTGATCGTGTGGTAAAGTGGTGGGGAGGGATGACTATTGAGGCTGTGTCCACCTTTGGAAATCAAAGATCTCACTGCTTCGCTACGGAATACTCCATAGATAACGGAAACAACCACTGAACAGTGATGTAGGTAAGCAATCATGCAATTGTCAACATGGCATTTTCCGTAAGGGGGTGAAACAGCCACTGAAATGTAACCCATCTATGGCAAACCCGAATAATCTTGGGCGTTTGGTTTCTGTTGGTGTTGGTGTTTTAAGGTTGTCCTGCTCGCGTGGTGTGCGCTTAGGAAGATCAAAAAATCACCGATTTGATCATACAATTTACCAATATGGACAAGACGCAGGAGGATGAACCGTTCCCCAGATCTGGTCCTCGGTCATGGTCGTCATGTCGTCAGGTCGTCGCGTCCGGCCACTCACTTGACCTGAATGTCAGACAAACCCTTCATCAGCCATTGTCGATAGGCTGGTGGCTTTGCGAATTGGGACGCTGGGTCTGGTGGAACTTGCCATTGCCAAAATAGTACTCGTACGAAACCATTTCCCACGTGAGCATGAAGATGTTGGTTCTGCCCATGATGCTTTACTGGAGTCCCGAATAATAGAGACGAAGGGGTAAATGTATGAGTTCGCGCCGAGTTGCCATGTTGATGTTGAAGGCGGCGGCCATGAGAGAAGCCTTCTAGCGCTACTTGATAGAAGCTAGACGCTATTTTGGTACTGTACGGTACAGTAGCCGAAGAGGCCCCGGCCAGCCGAATTTAGATTTACTCGGAAACCGCCCAACAACATCAACACCAAGCCTTCATCCTCCCATGAGCATCACCAAACACATTACTTCATACTCTGCCATGGAGTCCTTTTCATGGGTGGCAGAGACCATCGTCAGACATACGACAACAGAAGCCAGTCCTGCCAAGCGCGCAAGAACCGCAAACTGGATGAAAAGGGAAAAGGTTCAGATACAGATCCGTAGGCCATGCACTGTGCCTTTTGCGTGCAGTTCTCACAGAGCAACGCCCCCTGTGACTGGTTCTCATCAGCTCAGCCTCTAGGCTGTGATGGTTGGCTGTGGGTGTGGCGTCAGACTAGACTCGAAGAGGTCATCGAGATAATTGATTCTCACTCGCCGGAGGATTGTGATGCTTCAATCCTCCCCCTCTGTCCCCCTCTGGATCATCGGTAAGGGTCAGGGGTGGCATCACGGCGGCGGGTGTGTCCTGTGCGGCCATGGCGGCACCAGGTATGGCAGGGCCAGCATGGGAATTCAAACTCCACCCAGGTCGATGGTCCACAACTCCAAGCCCCCAATCCCCACTACTTGACCGCAACCCCGGCCTACACAGCTTGCAGTCATACGCCGCACCCTGTCACTCACTAACATTCTAGGCAGACAGTCTGCATGAGGAGAGACATTGTCCATACGCTTGAAAAGATTATATATCGGGCATCCCCACAACCTCCAATTCTCCTTTCTCTCCTATCAACTTTCCCATCTACATCCATCTCAACTCCTGTTTGTAGGCAGATACATTCAGCTGTCCTCGAACCTCCACTCCATTACCCGTACTTTAAGGTTACAGTCCTAGGTACACACACCATATCACTGGAGCAACAAGCGCATAGCATCGCCTCCAGTACCTCAACAACAAGTACAGCTCCCTCCCTTCGAAATTTATAAGAACCAATACATATTCTCCACATGTCTCCTTCATGTCTTTCGCGCACCGAATAGACATAAGAGTTCCATCAAATATCTATCCTGAACCCGGCGACTGACAATAATTTCCTTGGGAAGACTTCATATAAAGAGGACTCATCCCCCACCACAGTTTACACACATTCCCAACCACTTCGAACTCATACTTCGAAGCACACACTCATAAACATCGAGCATCACTTGATCACCGTCAAGATCAAGAACGGCAACATCAGATCCGCCACTCAAAGGCGCATTTACATTTCCACCGGCACAATGTGTGTCACACACATCTACACGGACCGTTTCCCAGACGGCCACACTAAATACTTCCGCCAGACGCGAAACTGTCAGTTTGGAAGTCCATCTCGTCCTTGCCCTACTGCTAGTACAACAGAAGAGGCAACACGAAATCTCAACTGGGGCGAGCTCACAGCGGAGCAAATCTTGAATACACCTCAACTTCAACGACCCTTCACACCTCCTCGCTCCCCAGTTTCATCTCATCACAGACATTCATCTTCTGAATCAAATGGCCATCGACGAAGACATAGCAAACATCTTTCACCTCTTCGTCCAACTCGTCAACACCGCAAGACAGAGAGAATTGTCATTGTTGACTCACCTCCAACTCCTCGTACACCACCTCAACACTACAGCCATACATTCACCGCTCCCTCTTCACCAATCGCACCACCATATCGCTCTCACGAGCGTGAACGTGGAAGACCTGTGATTGTCGACGAGCGTCCGTTCCGTCGAAATCCATCAGTGGGAGCCGTGGTTGGAGACCGCTTGACTCCAAGAAACTCGCGCGAATACTCTCGCAGCCGACACGTCACATGGGATTCTCCATCAAACTCTCACACATCCTTCAACTCCCGTCTCCGCCGAGAAGAAGAAGAAACCAAACGCCTCCTTGAGAAACGAGAACAGGATCGACAAATCCAACGAGACATCGAGGTGAAAAAGCTCGAGAAAGAAAAGGATCTCGAAGATCGTCGTCGTCGGAAAGAAGAATTCTTCCGACGTCAGGACGAGGAAATTCGAAGCAGACCAGCTGTTCCGCTTACTGCTCCAATGCCACCGCCATTACGACGACAGCAAACCCAAATTTCTTATCGTGTCCCGGCTGTCACTGTTGTGGAACAGGATGACGCGTTGCCTCTTATGATGGGTGGACTTGCCATCCGGGAAGATCGCAGCTCGAAGAGGAGAGAGCAGGAAAGCGAGGAGGCGATGAAGCGGAGACTAAGAGAGAGACAGCTTCCGAAGAGACGGGCTAGTGTAGGGCCTGGGCATCGACGACACAGGGTTGCCTACGACGACGGCCTATACAGATGGGAATAAATCCCCACCAAAAAAAAAATCTGCTTCGATTCAATTTGATTTGGCTTGTTACTTTTTATGTTTTATATGAACACTCGCGTGTTTTGTTGTCATTAATACCCTGTTCGTCATATTGCCATTTTTTTTTGTTGGGCTTGGAGGATTTTAAGGGGCTTAGCGAGTTTTGCTTTTGCCTGCCTTGCTACCATTACGTTATCTTGAAGTTTTTGAATGCTTCACGTCTTTAAATGGGGAGAAACAGAACAAAAAAACCATTCGAGCTTTGTGTTAGTTAGATATACCACGTTTGCGAAAGGAATCTATTATTTTTTCCCGCGAAGATCTTTGCCTTCCTCTTGATTCAATAAAGGGAACCTGACTTTTTCCTCATGTGATCTTTGTATCAGCTCCTCTCCTCTACCCTAGGTGTTGACCTTCGTGTTTAAACTTTGTAGTAAGACCCCTCCCGCCTTTCTTTTTTTACCATGAGTCGTTGGTGTCAGGTGACATTTCCGAGAAATGTCTCAGATTAGATGCCTTGGGTTCCATTGATTATGATGTGATGTTCTGGATGTGGGGAAACCCTTGATCAGCTGAGTGAATGGATGGTTGGACACGTAGGTAGCCTAGTAGCGTATACCAAACTTTAATTCCTGAATACCTGGAGGAGGCTGGGATTGTGATTGGACTGGATTGGACTTGGGTAGTTTGTTGTATGGCCATGGGTTTGTGGTAGATCTCTTGGGGGAGGATGGGAGGAGAGGTGATGTCATGGGGTGAAATAAGAAGATTGAGGTGCGAGGGGAGATGGGAGTTAGATGGGTTTTTGTTTTGGGGGTTTTTGAAGTTGTGGTGTGTTTGTTTGTATTGATGGGTTGGTTTATTAGGGCCGTTCGCCCTCTCTGTGATTCTTTCACTAGATGCGATATCGGAGGAACCAAGGTAGCAGATAATATAACACCAGTACCCACCACACATACATGAAAAATCTGTATCAGATAACAAGGTACAGTACCTCCCCTATGTCTTTTCTCTTTGAAATACTGGCTGTTTCTCGCCTCCTTCCTCATTTAGATTAGCGCATTCAGTAGTACAATTAGCTGTTCTGTGGGCCTACTTATGCTAAGCTTGTACCCACTCTCTTACTTGCATTATGTCCCTGGTATGGTTTACCTGGTGGCGAAAGTAGATCTGATCTTGATGTGTGTAATATTACCTACTGTAAGTGCACAGTTCATAACTCGACATGCACGTCTATGGCGTAGTCTAAGTCGATTATGTTATACCTTTAGTGGACGCAGGGGAAATCAGGCACCAAGAACCGATCTAGGCAGACTCACTGGACTTTAAGTACCAGGTGGACAGGAAATAGTGATTGATTGTATTCGGGGCCTGCCTATGCTGGGATTCTGGGATGTCGAGGTAAAAGCTAGGTGACGTTAATGAAATGGGGCGGTATACCGGTGAGGGGTAAGTTTGGTAGGCAATGATGAGAATAGAACGGATATTTGAACTGGACGTTGTATGATAAGTTTACTCGGTGGAGGTTGCTATTTACTGGGATCGGGATTGGAACATCAGTGTTGGTATTTGGTTGCGGCAGCGGCAGCGGCAAGTTATCTTTGATTTGCGGTTTCTTTTTCCAGGGACGAGGTATAAAAAGAGATGTATTTTTGAGGACGGAAAGGCGTGTAGGTGGGTGCCTTGGTAAGTTTGTGTGTCTAATCTTATCTGCTAGGGCATTTTTCATTCTTGTGAAGAATTTGATTCGGAAGGCGTTTCTATGTTATAGGCTTTGATATTTTACCTTTCTGACTTTGGTAATGAGATTCGCTTGTATATTGTAATTATAGCAATGTATCCCGGGGCTGAGAATTTATCTTCATTATGATGAGAGATACATTCGAAAATAGATTTGTAGTATTCACGAGTAATGAGTTGTAATCGTCCGTGAACTGGTTATAAAACTACAAGGCTTCTATCCCCAAAGGTTCTAGGGTAGGAGAAAGATCGCTTGCGCTTAGGAGAAATGGTAACGAGTACCGAAAACGAGTTTTAGCCAGGGGTGGAACTTAAGCGAGTGGCAATATTTATTGTTGGCCCAAGCGCACTGGATTCAAGCGAGACTCAGGTATGTGAATAATATTTGATTGCGCTACTTTATATTCATAGGTATTAGACCTAAAAGTACTAAGCGGAAATCGCTATGGGTGATGTTGTCTTGCCTACCCAGCTATTGCCATGCCTTCTCGTTTTTATCTTCTATCCATCTTACGAGTACTCGAAAAGAGGTATAAGCTGTGAAGAGGGAGGTAGGTTATAAAGGAGAGCAACATCACCCATAAAGAATGAGAAGAAAATTACAGGAGAGGCATAGAGTTTTCAATAGGATGCTACTCGGATTTAAATATTCGACAATACTGAAAAAAAATAATCACTCAACTTTCCAAAGACTCATTTGGGCTATGGTTTTGAAGACACTTTCCAACAGATACAAAGACTTACGCGCTCTCATCGTAATTAAATTTCGGTGTTGTTGTAGCGCTTCAGAGCTTCGATGTTCCTAGTATCAGGAGGTAGCAGCATATATTCGTGGCGTACGTACCCTCCGGTAGTAAATTTTCTTTCTTCCCTCTACAACACTTATGAAGTATCAGACACCAGAAGGACAGAGAGATCTTAACCACCAAAAAGAATCGTTCTTGTGACATATTTCGATGTACAAAACGCCCGCTTTATGCTTCTGGGAAAACAAGGGGTGTGTTTTCTTTGGGAACGATAGTCATTGTCCACCAAAGCAGCAACCCCTGTCGGGGTGAAACAGACAGCGTTCTAGTCCCCACGATATCCTCGTCCAGTAATGTCTCATATGTACAACTCAACGCCATGCGGTAAACACGCGAATATGAACAAAGTTACATCCGCTGGTGAACCCGTGTACTATATTTTGGTATCACGCAGTCCTTAAGCGACGCCCGAGGGACTACTACTTCGAGTTTTTCAGAATAAGTCGCTGTTTATGGACTCAGAGAAGAATCCTGCGCGCAGCTCTATTAAAAAACATCGGTCCAGTCCAAAACAATTCCGAGATACCAACGTGCCAGTGGTTCACAGTTTCATGACTTGGAAATGAAAACTTCTCAGCTGGAGATGTATCCCTGACATTGTGGCTGGAATTTGTGTACTACATCCCGCATTGTAGCAAGCAAATGTCGTACTCATTTCTACCACCCACAGCTTCCAATTTGAGTTGACCATTTACGCCTCTTATTTCTGCGGCACTAGGAAAATTCAGGTGTAACCATAGTCTAAGTGCATTGATAAGAACGGGAATATGTGGTTTTGCGATTTCTCGCCAACTGTTATCATCCTCTTTATTACAGGGCATTATCGTTACATCGCAGCATTTCACTGTTGGTTGTCACTAAGTTTGGGTTAAATGACCATTTTTGAGCTTAGACCAGCGTTCGGCAACTGGAATTCCATTCCATTCCAGACCCCCCCTCTTACGGCATCCCAAATCTACTACTAAACCAGATGACCAAATAGCAAATCGCAAAGGTCACTTTATATAGGCAGAGCCAGATAACAAAGTCGGGTCAGTCTGGATTGTTTCGTATAGTATAATTAATAAGTCCTCTAGATTATAAGTCTACGGATATACCTTCTTACGCCTATCCAAGTAAACCCCCCCCCCCTTACCTTACCCCAAATATATACCCCCCGCCTACTGTTATAGGGTTTGTCGTAACCCCCTAGCCCCGGTAAACAAATACCCCCTGTCCCTACTCGCTATACTATTACTGTCGGTATCGTAAAGGGTTATCGGAGAGAAAGAGAAGAGAAAGAAGGAGGGGAAGGGGACAGACAAGTACGAGTAGCAAACAATTCTTAGCGCGACACGTACTAGACTAACCTCTTTAGGAAGGTAGTATTCGGGGGCTAGGAATAAGCGACACGCACGACTGAAAATATTTCCCCGCTCCGGTCCCCCTCCGCTACCCTCTCTCTCTCTCTCTCTCTCTCTCTCTCTCTCTCTC